>VTPC01006889.1:0-33005 GCA_011009095.1 Ignelater luminosus | reverse complement strand
GACATAAAAACCACATTTAAAAGCCATTCTTGCAGGAAACAAATATTGACTGGGCAATTTTCAAAGTATGTTTATGATGCGCAGCATAAAATTTTGCTTCCTTCTAGGAGAAGAAAAATTTAAAACTAAATGGAAGAATATCTCTTACCCATTTCTAAAGGAACTTCAAATTAATCCCAAAATACGAGAATCTTACAGGAATAAAATAATCCAAAATCATTCATCTTCACCTAAGCACTAAAATTGAATGAAAAACAAAACGTATTGCGTAAAAATAGCAGTACAATCCGCACTCTTCTTAACTATTATTTAATCACTGACAATTTATAACCTTACTGAAATCCCAACATCTGATTTCACTAAAGCGTCTTTAAAAACCTCTTTAAATACACAAATGAGAAACCTTACAAATCAAATGGAGATCTGCTTTATGTACGCCTTTCTCCGTCAAGATCTTTAAAATCCAGAAATCTTATTGGGAAGCATTTAATCGTGAAACATTTTCTCGGAAATGGTATCTCTCATTAATAGCACGATTTCCAACTGCAATTTTTCTTGTCACCTCTCAGAGATGGTTTCTTGTAACATTAGAAAAATACTCAATATCGCTAAAAAGGCCTTTAAAGAAATCCTTGGTGCTGGAATGATTTAAGGTGGGCACTTCCTTGAAACAAAATAGTATCTTTCTAAACTGTCGATACTGGGTTTTATAACGCACTGACCTTATAAAGATGTGGCATAGTAACTACAAACTTTACACACTGCGTCACAGCCAGGCTTCTTGAGACATGATGAAAGTATTTTATGAAGTCCTGCATTAAAAACTTTTCAAGAATTTTCTGATACGGTAGTCTAGTCCCGCTTGATGCAATCTGAATGTGTTGCATTTAAGTTCTATCCCTAAGGACTTGATTCTCTTACTCCTCCTTTTAATTTTTCAAGAACTTTATTATTGCAGAATCTTAATTCTATTTGACACAATAGAGTCTGTATGTGCTACATTAGGCTCTATCTAGAAGAATTGATTCTCTTACACCTTTTTTTAATTTTCTCTGCGTATTTTCTTCTGAAATTTCAGTTACGTCATTCAATCTGAGATTTTGTTGATAGTGTTGCACTGCCTATTTTTGAGAAAAAAGAGTTATCCTTATGTCCAATCCTGTAAAAGTGTAAATCTTTTCCTGAAACTTTTTCTAAATATAACAGGTATCGAAATGAGATTTGCGGCTTTGATTATACATCCAAATGTATCTACAGAACGTTTATTACTCTTACTCACCCCATCTTTATCTTAATATAATTCTAAATCGTTCTTTTTACTGTTTGGACTTTGGTGGGAGCGACCGATAAGCTACCAAAGTCCAAAAGTAGTGACAAACATTTCTTGCCCTGTAAACAATAGGGAACGAGCCAATCCAGTCGATGGATTTTGACCTTGATGACCTAGAATTTTTAAATTTGGAGTTTTTAAAAATATTGAAATTAGACTTTGTGGTTTCGTTCTATTTAGAAAGAGCTATACAGAACTAGTAATGCGAGTTTTTTTTATCTTTTCCGGTCTCGCCGCTAGAGACCAATGAAGATGGCCCCAAAAAGGGAAAAATTATTTTATCAACAACGGAAAGAGGTAAGCGGGTTACGTTTGCAAATTTGTAAATAGGAGACCGTTGTACGCCTTTGCCATGCAAGAGTTTCCTAGTGAAAAACAAATAAGCATCACCGATTTTGGAAATTACGAAGAATGGCAAAAAATACTAAATTCTCACCAATCACCATGAAATTCGAGTTTGTTTTAGGAAGCTACCTCTAAACAAGATTGGTGCGGATCAAGTTCGATTGTCGTCGTTTTTTCACTGCCACCCCTGCTTTCGGAACGGAATGTCCAAACGAGATGAGATCTCTTTCTAAATGATCTTGGTTTATTGAAATAATAATAAAGCTTAAGTGGCCAAAGGTTATTAAAATTAAAAACATGTAGCGCAAACGCCATAATATTGAATAGAACAATCTTGCAACTAAATATAGATAGGATTCCGTAATTGACAAGTTCAGATTACTTTTAATGATAAGGTAAGACTATTATTAAAAGATTTCTTAGGATTCTGATAGTCTCTGAGTCGTGTCATGCATACAGATTTAAGTTAATGAAGACATTAGGTTGCGGATGTAATTCATATTCTTCAGTGTCAAATTAAATTAAAATAACAGAAGAAGCACTGTGTAATAAAAAAGAAACTGTAGCTAATTTGTTCATACTTACATTTACTATTATAGTTAGTACCCCTGTAAGAACTAATTTAATAGCCGTAATTGATTTTGTATTTTGGACATTCAATTATAGCTAAGGAATTGCACTAATTTTCTTCTGTACACGTCAAATATGACAGATTGGTCTCGTATGTGCGTGAAACAATTACTGCACATCTACCTTACATAACTTATCAAAACACTAAGTGGTAGGAATTGGAGAATTATGTGATTCAATTACATTTCACTTTAAGAAGAATAGAAGAATCTACGTAGCTACGAAATAACGACAGGTATGGAAAATAGATTAAGGAAATTGAAACAGAAGAGTTTAGGGAAAGTTTGAGGCTAAATTAAGAATAATTAATTTCAGACAAAACTTCAACTAGTTGGTATTTTAAAGTAGGCACAATCAGAATTTATAGAAATCATGAAAATAATACAAAACCTACTTATCATAGAGATTGTGCATTAAAGCCACGAGCTTTTGTAGTTAGGAGTACGCTTACAATACTCGCGAACTACGATAAATACTAAGACGACAGGCAAAGGACGTGAATAAATGGCAGAGAAGTTGCTTTCGCTATTTCTGTAAGCAAATAAAATTAGCAGGAATTAAAGTACACCTTGATTTGATTAAATAAATCCCCGGAGACTCGTATTCATTGAAGATATGCGCAACTAAACTCATACATTAAGCTTTCCCACTAAGTTGACAAGTATGAAAATGTTTTGGTTGCATTTAGCTCCTGCAGACTTTCGATTTATAGTTGCAGAATTTGTCATTCTCTAATCTAAATCCTTACATATTTGTACTTTGTTATTATGTAGTTGGCGTTTAATAAATAATTAGTAAACATTACATTGAAATAGTGGCGAGAATATTGAGCTTGCAGATATATTAAATGTTTTCAAAGAAATCTCTCTAAAATTAATTTTTTGGATGTTTGTTTTTGTGTACTTTTACTGTTTTACAAGAGCAGGTCAAAGCTATGCTATAAAAAACCAATAGACAAACAAGAAATATCTATTCATTCAAAGCTGTCTTTAGTGTCTGATTATTTTGGAAAATCAGTCTAGGATTTCTGAAACAGTTTCATCTACACCTCCGTACTGAAAAGGCCTCTCGGCGATGAATCAAATGCCATGAACCAAAACTTCCAATGTTGTGTAATGGAAAAAGACTATCAGGTATGACATACAAACAGGAGATGGCAATTTGCAATGATTTATAGATATAAATGTTTTGATTTAATTCCATCCTAGGAAATCTCACATTTTTTTGTTGCTATGATGATGTATTTGAAAAGCTTCGTTTCGTTTCTAAATTGTCAAATCGCATTTTTGATCCATATACGCATTTCTGGACTACCAAAAGGTATTCTGTTTCAAGGTTTCGAAGAGATTTACTAATAATAGTAATAAAGGTAAATAAATTTTATGCTTTTTGCCCAAATAAGAAGGCAGTAGCAAATTTTATTTGTAGTTATACTTTCTTCTTTATTCTCATAATTATTAAAAGAAATTCGAGTCATAGAAATTATAATACTCTTATTTCGGATTTGTACCGTGTGAAATGATTTACTTACCAAAGAAACACAAGTACAGTGCAACACTTCAGTGTAGATCCTTATACAGTACACCAGTGCGGAACTTTGCCTACTTCAAGATAAATTCTGGTTTTGTATCATAATTACGTCTTTTATCAAATATGTCACTTAATATGTAGAGAATTTTGACATCAACCATAACATACCTCTAAAAGCCGTTGCAACTTTTGATATACTGCATCTTATGTCACTTAGCTTTGAACAACGAGCAAGCCAAAAGTTGGTCTCCTTGAACTATTGCCATTTTCTAGATTTCAAAACTACTGGAACAGTTTTGATGGTTTTTGCTTGTTTCCACTAGTGCCCAATAGGGACTTTGCTCTATAATCGGCTTTTCCCCAGTAGAAAAGGTAGAGGAGAATGCAGATAAGAAAACCGGCCCGGACCATAATGCTAGAAATCAAGCAATAGAAAAAGGAGGGAATGTGACTACCAAACAAATTCTTCTTCTTCTAGGGAGATTTCAAATCTAAACTAAAAAAATCCATAGCCGTAGAAAGAGAAGTGGTAAGTAGATGAAGTTTGACATGCGTACTGGTCTTTGGCAGATTCTGAAATAAACAAATTGCCGTTTGAAAACAAAAGATGACCCTTATGCTTAGTGCAAAATTGCAAAATATACAGAAATCTTCAGATTTATTCAGATCATCTTAGTACAAGTTTCATCTGATTTGCTTTCATTTTCCCTCTCCAATCTGCTCATGGCAAAAACGAAATCATTTGATCCTGTATCTTCGAAAGGGAAAATCGTATCAATATGGGACTTTTTGCGTCACGTAGGCTATAGTACGTATAAAGTACAATATAGATTAATTATAATTAATTACTAATTAAGCATTAAGAAAAAATCGGCAACATATACGTTTGGCGTTTTATAGCGTCCCGTGTTCAACTTGGTTAAGTGTTTAGGGTTTTGGAAAAACTGACGTTTGCGGTGATGAGATCTGCAGTTGTTTCTTATCATTGAAATGTTTTAGCTGCAGCCATTATAAGAAATCTCGTTCAAGTGAATCTACCTTTGTACAGAACCATTTAACTTATCCGAAGCGATATGTTAAAGATTTCTTTATTTTGGATTAAAAAATTTAAGATAAAAAACAAACCGATCTTTCTCCATTACCTTTTAATAGCAAAATGCATTGTCCAAAGTTTGTCAAAAGCGCAGTCACGTTTGTAAGGAGGTAAGAATATTTGTTCTTTTTGATTTGTCTGACGTTTCTGTAGTTTGGAGATGAACATCCGATTAAGTGTTTAAATGATACAAAGTTCTGTATGGTTTTCTTGCACAACTTACGATTCCTAATAATCTGCATCTGCATTGAAACACCGACATGGCCTTAGATTCACGTTAGGCATAGCATGAAGAAGTAAAAAATGGTGTTACTCCCATCAGTTGAGACTATGTCGGAGATTTTCTGTCTTTTTTCTTTGATGGAGAAGCAGGGCACTTCTCTAGTACTACGTTAGATTGTAGTACTTGAGTTTAGATTATTCGATCACCATTCTCATTTTGTTACCATTTCGTCTAACATTCTAAGGAATCCTGCTGTTCACACAATTGCGTTGTCATCATCATTATTCTCATGGTCAGTAGCTATTATAGAAATGTGACTTTCTTTTCAAAATGAATTGCAGAAAATTTTGGCAGAAGAAGAATATTGTAACAGACACCACGTCGTCATTTGTCGTTTATTGTTATGAAAATCGGACCTCTTTTCAGCCAATGCTGTAATTAACATTGCTGAGCTCGGATGAAATGTTTTCACGGACCACGGTTGCTTGTTAGTGATCATCACTATGACTGTATAGCGGCAACTGTTGCTATTATAAACATGTTAAATTAAAACAGTTAGTGGTGTAGTAGGAACTGTTGAAAAAGACGTTATAGTGGTAACTTGAATGTGCAGGTCCCGGTGCGGTGTAGTGGTATAAAGGTAACGTAATGGTGGTTAGTATTATATTACGATAGCAAAACGATTTTCTTTAGACTCCTATCAAGTAGCGGATTGCAGTATGAAATAATGGCTCAGGCAAGATAGAGACTTTGGTAGCCCACATATCTACTAGCCGCTTGCGTCGGGAAGGATTTGGTAAGCAAAACCAACAGAATATTAAGGAAGTAACGGTAGTAGTCCAAAGCGCAATGCCGAAAGGAAAAAGATTCTGTAACTGTGTTTCTAGGAATCTCCAAACGCAGGATGAATCCGGACAGTAGGGACAAGTAACCAGCTACTGAATATTACCGAGTTTCGGTCATGACAATAAGACCATCGAAGACACTAGGGACGACAACCAGCAACTTCACTCTTCCGCGCACCACAATCCTTGCTGTAATGTGGTTTATAGTTAATTAGTACTGGCAGTTGGAACATAAGACAGAATTTTCAAAAAACACTAGTTGATGAAAATGAAATACCAGTTTTTAATTTTCTATATCGATCCGTTATTTACGATAAAAATGAAACTTATCAACTTCTGTTTTCTCTGATGGCTAATAGGTTCCGGTTCGTAAAACGAATTTTATTATCGAGTTCAATGGTTCAACTAAAAAAGTCTTTTAGCAAATTGTAAAAACACACCTACGCTTTGCAAAAAAAATTAAGGAAACAAACATAAACAGTTATTTAATAGCAGAAAAATGTTTTTTCAAGACAGCAGTGTTACTTTATGGATTCCAATTTAACTCGTGGATGTAACGGATTTTACGTGCTATTAGCAACTTAGACACGTGTGTGGTCAACAGCAGACAGGGGAAAATTACAAGTACTAATGCAATTATTAATTTTAAAGCTGTAACAACTTTAACAAAGTTAACTTGTTTATAGTCTCGTAGAAATTTCTTTAGGATTTAAATCTATTCTTAGAAGAGCTTATTCAATTTGTGCTGTAACTTCCAGCGTGCAACATCAATTTAACGTAAATTGAAAATTATTCATGTATAGAAATTAAAAAATGATTTTTATGCTTGTTTATTCTTAATAATGAAAATAGTTGTAATAGTAAAAAGTGTGGTTAAAACTAGAAATGCCTATATTTAAACAGCTTAAAACGTGTGATTAAACTATAATATATCAAGTGAAAACCACGTTAACGACAGGTGGTTTGTAGCAAGTCCAGACCAATTAAGAAATAAATTGTCCCGAAGACGAGCGATTGCGTTTATCCACCACACATATAATTTCGCGTCAAAAAACACGAAAGCTTTCGGATATCTCGTTAATAATTTTCGGTGAAAATTAAGCGCGTCGCCATTGGCCATACTTAATCGAGTGTATGTATCACCAAACGACTCGCAGCCTGTAATTTAAGCACCTCACTGTCGGTTACGATTATAAATGAAATTCTGTTAGGTCTCGTAATTATTTCTGGATTTATGTCACAGATATTTGGACCAACTCCGGTTTTAGTTGGGTTATTCCACGACCACTAAATAGCTCGTGTGATATACAATCCTCGAGGAACGAGACGTTAACATAAAACGAAAATATATAAGGCTCGCTCAGCAGGACATCGATGAGCTCCAATGGCTGACCCCACATTATATCGCACCAGCTATAAAAATTAAAATTCCTCGTGTGCTATGAGACACATATCAGATCCCTGTTGTGTTTTAGTAGACAGCGCCATTCTGATTATTCTTTTTAATTTAACCACATTACTGTCACGTTTTCTAGAACATAAAACGTCTGGACCTTACTTTTTTACAGCAGATACACTTTGACTAAAAACCTCATAAAATTTGGGGCTGGTCTACTTTTTTAGGGTCATATAAATAATTAAAGCTTGACAAGTCAAAAAAATAAAAAGGTGGGTATTGTTTCTATATTTAGAGCGTGGGAAGAGCACACTCCAGGTATATTTAGGTTGCAAAAATCTCAAATAACAAACCTGATGAATATTTTAAATACAAGTTTTTAAAATTACCTACAAAGATTTCTTTAAAATCTAAGCAGATAATTTTTTCCTTGCAGCAGAAACCTTAATATTCTAGTAGTTTGGATAGACACTTAATTGCAAGTTTTTTTAAATACGATTTCTATTTTGAAGTTTAGAAATTTATTTATGTATATGCTTGTTATCCCCACATTTCTAAAATATTTTCTGCATCTGTTGAAGGCCTTAAAAGTCTAGTTAACTAAATTTAATACTATCCGCAACTTAGATATGAAAGAATCCGATGTTATCTGATTCTAATGGAGTCTCTTGGGTCTTCATGTAAGAATCAATCCTCAACTATTTTTCTTTGGCGCTAAAGAAACTGAAGTAGTTCGGTAGGCTGATACCAGCTACGTCAGGCCAAAAGTGCTTCAATAAATCAGATAAAGACGCAATAGCTAGAATCCTCGGACGTCTTCAACCCTTCTTTTGAAGTCCGTAGTTCACACCTGCCTCTTCTATCTCCGTACTTAACCCAGTGGCTTCCTAAATTTGCTAGGCGCACACTTGCTAGCACACTGTAGTTGTATCTTCTTTTTTTGGAGAAAAAGTCTTGTTCTGTTGATGATCTCTCTCTCTTATTAGTTTTATGTGCAATAAGCCTTAATGCTTCTAATTCATAATGTTTTTGGCAATTATATAAGCATTGACGAACGTTATTTCAATGAATCCAAAAAATGCCACCATTTTTTCGACTGACGATCAACGATCCCATAAAGCAATTATAGTCTTGCACCGCCTTTGGTGTTCTAATTTCGATTGTATTGCCTTTTTGATTTTTACGTTGTACTACACCTTTTTCATGTCCGTGAAAATTGGAAGCCAGATGAATAATTCTGTTGTCTTTCCATTTGAAATATGTAACATCAGTATTTGATACTCTCCAATCATATTCACCTCTCAACAGTTTTTTGTCATCTATTATATGTTTTGGATTTCCGACTATATTAGTTCTTATGGTGTCACATGCCAGAGTTTGTTCCATCTTAAATTTTTGCAGTAATTTTACGAAACTGAAGAAATTATTAAAATGTATTATCTTTTGCTTTCCCCATTCGCTTTCTGTTAAAAAAAGGACTACTCGTTCACCCAGACTATAGTCACCAAATTTTTTATCTACAACTTCATTTTTCCCTGGTAAATCAAATTTTTTACAGATCCATTATGGTCGGCTGAACACCAAATTTTAAAACCCTTTTTTATGGGTTTCATTGGGTTGTATTGTTTTAGGAAACGGCGACCCTTAAATTTGTAATGTGATCTAAAGTTGGTCCTAACAGCTCAAGAAATATTTGTACGCCCGTCTGAACATTACCAAAAATATGTTCATTTATTAATGGGTGTTTCTGGTCATCAGGAACGTTGGTAGTTTTATCTCTTCTGGTCCACTTCCTTTTTCCCTCAATGTTCACATTTTCATCTTCTTCCACTTCTTGCTCCTCATTTTCTTTTTCACTCTGCACATTATCCATTTCCTCATCAATTAATTCTGGTTGCTCTTGCAACGTTTGCTGTTCGACTCCACAACTCTGAGGTTGAGACAATTCAATGCTCGGTTCTTTCGCGTAATCAGATTCAACATCCGTGTCTATATTATTGTCTAACATAAATTGATCAAACTCTTCATCATTTTCCAAAATATTTAACAATTCTTCGTCAGAAAGTGGTTTTCTTAAAAAAACTTTTTATTCCAACTATAGAAATAATAAAAGAAAGTCTCAACTTTACCTCATTATCATCAATAAAAACTTGAAACTATCCTCACTAAGACTTAAAAACTGTAAAAAACATTACATTCAACAACCGAACTTTACAGTGCATTCACACATCTGCACAACTGTACATTTTTTGTCAAATTCTATTATGTAATTTAAATTTGGCGCGCGCTATCTACTACAGATCATGCATAAATGTCCCCTAAAAGGATCGCTGGGTTTAGGTACGACGTAGAGCTCTGCTTAGTAGAATAACAACACAATAAATTCGGTGGTACTTCTAAGTACCTATGGAAGGAAGTAACCCATTTTTTATTGTAGCATTTGGAAGACAAGCGGTTAAGGGGCGGCATTTTGATTGAATCCAAGAGGGACACTCATGTCTGTTTTCAGAGTCCAAGGGGACCTTCCAATAAGCGCCCAAGGGAAACAATAGGTGATCATATGTATACAGCTTTTCTTAAAGTGTCTAGTAAAGTCTACCAAAGAGTTATGATACATCTCTTAAAAGTGTGCTAAATTTTGTAAATTCCCGTAAGGTTTAAAAGCTCTATGATTAAAAAAAAAACACAGGGCAAAATACTTTCAGTTCAAATGATAATGTTTTGGCGCACTGTTTCTTTTGTTTTGATGCTTTTCTCAAATACCATATCGTGTTTGCAACTTTGCAGTAAAAAGCTCTTTGATCTTAGCATTTATTACCAGCCAGTCTTGTGGCAGGTTAGGAAATACTTATCTGAAGGGACAAAATTAATTCCAAACCATTGAAAAGTCAAACTGCTAGAAGGAGTATTTCAATACTTCAAATGGCGAATATTACACGACCAGTTTAATGAAAACCAAACTGTGATCATTGGAAAGACCTAATAAACATTTTCTGAATTAACCAAGCTCTTCTTAATATGACACTAAAATATTCTAAACAAGAATAAAATGGTTATCGGTGCCATTGAAGAACTTAAAAAAACTGCAACACAATCATATTATTGAGTGTCTTGTACTTTAAGTATAATAACATCATAATAGTATCATCACTAAAAATCTTGGAAGTTTGAAACACAATCTGGTTGTCTTTAAGGAGAGCAATATCTGTCACAAAGAATGCTTTTTTCGTGTATGTCAAAAAATAACTAGAAGACTCAAACAAACTGCAAAGGCCGCTTTTGACCACAAATGACATATGTAAAAGATACCATCAGAATTCTTGAAAGCACAATTATATGACAGGCCGCTTTAGCAGACCAAAACATTACCTTTATGAAAAGATGTACTGCATTTTTTCAGAGCCCGCGATACCTCTAGTTAGTTTTACTATATAGAGCCTCACGTGAGTCAAAATTTGTAAATCGGATCGGGACAATCTCTAAATGCCAAACCAAAAGCAGAGTGACCATGATCAAACAGATTGTGTTTTCTTATTTTGTGAAATCTAACCGTCATATCTAGTAATAACTTCTGACTTGTTGGTTGTTTAAAGCTAAAAGTATTGTATCATATTTGATACTACACGCGAGATAAGGCTTTTAAGAAAACAAAATACGAAACTCTGCAAATTCAAAAAACTTGGTTGACTCTGCAAATAAGCAATGCTTTTAGTATACAGAGTAGTAAAATTTCTAATAAAACTCTTACTTTTATCATCTCTTGTTTGGGTAGAGGGATCGTAGAACTTGGTTCCACAAGAATCAACAAACTAGTAGAGAAGAATTCGAAACTCTGCAAGAACACGAAAGAGGCCAGGATTTTGTAAAAATCTAGAGATCTGTAGGATCTGCAAGAATTCAAAACTTTGCAGAAATCAAGTGAACTTTACAAAACTATCGGTTTACAAAGTCAAGAAAACTTGAGTATTTACAAGATGAATAGAAAATAAAATTTAAATGCTGAGAGAGTTGCCCAACCTTTTATTGCAAGGGGGATTTTGGTCACAGATATTAAGAGCTTCTGGGCATAGCATAAATAAAATATCGATAGTTAAAGATTAACAGATTTCAAAAAATCTGTTCAAACAAATAAAACAGCAAATACATTGTCTGTTACAAAAGATATGAAATTTTGATCTAATCTGACAAGAATCTCTTTGATTCAGAAGCGATAAGATGCTTAAAAGAATGGTTGCTGAGGAGAAAAGTAGATTTAGTGCACTAACACCAAAGTAAATTCTTTCGTCTACAACTAAAAACACAGTAAATATCAGAAAGCCCACGTTCTTCAAAAACCGTTTACTCATTTTCTCCACATACCGCCATTCAGGACTACCATGTACTGGTGTACAGATTGTTTACCTCGCAAAGACGGCTAATCAAAAGGGAGGCATTTGGCTAATCAAAGAGGAGGTATTTTATGGAAACAAAATGGCGGTTTTTTAGTTTGACAAATATAGTCAATCACAACTTACCTTGATGCACTTTGTTCAGTTTTTTACGAGGGTGGTCTGAAAAGTTTCCGACCTAACAAAGATACAAGACATTTTTTCTGAAAATTTTTTTTTATTTTTTAACATAGTCTCCTTGTAACTCTACACACTTCTCCCAGTGATGCTCCCATCTCTGTAACCCGTCCAAATAGTACTCGGCATTTTTCTCTGCAAAATAATTGTTCACGAAGGTGATTGCCTCTTCATTTGACGAAAATCTTTGTCCTCCGAGCGCAATTTTTAGATGAGGGAACAAAAAGAAGTCGCTTTGGGCTAGATCTGGCGAGTAAGGCAGATGGTCAAGCAGTTCAAACCGCTGAGGTGTGAGACGGTGCGTTGTCTTGGTGAAACAGGATTTTCTTTTTCTGCAAATGTGGCCGTGTTTTCGCAAGTTCTGCCTTCAGCTTGTCAAGTAATGATGCATAGTATGCTCCTGTAATGGTTTTTCCTTTTTGAAGATAATTGATTAAAATAACTCCATGACTATCCCAAAAAACAGTCGCCATCACTTTCCCAGCCGAAAAAACAGTTTTTGCTTTTTTTGGAGCCGGTTCCCCCTTTGCAGTCCACTGTTTGGACTGTATTTTTGTTTCGGGCGTATAATGGTGTATCCAAGTTTCATCTACAGTAATTAATCGGCGCCAAAACTCGGATTTATTTCGCCTAAACTGCGCCAAAAGAGCGTTGAAAATATTCATTCGAACACGTTTTTGGTCTAACGTGAGCAAACGCGGCACCCAACGCGCGGACAGCTTTCTCATGCCTAAATGTTGATTTAATATGTGACAAACACGTTCTTTTGACATGTTCATAACCTCTGCTATCTCTCTCACTTTAATTCGGCGGTCGTCTAGCACCATTTGGGAAACTTTGGCGATGTTTTCGTCGGTAGTTGCAGTTTTTGGACGTCCCGAACGTTCATCGTCTCCCAAGCTTTTACGGCCACGTTTAAATTCAGCAGCCCAAAATTTCACTGTGGTAAATGATGGTGCAGAGTCCCCATACACAGAATCCAACTCATCTTTTATTTGCGAAGGCGTATTGCCTTTCAAAAACAAATATTTAATGACAGCTCGATACTCGATTTTGTCCATTTTCACAAAAAAACTCACATCAACTCACTCAAACGACTGTTACATAAAAACTGCGCGTCCAAAATGGCTGAAACTTTGGTGAGTAACTGTCAACAGATGAACAACGAAATTCAGTAGCTTTTATTTACGAGTGCTGCCATCTTCACGTCAAGGTCGGAAACTTTTCAGACCACCCTCGTAAATGGTATGGCTGTTCCTGAGGAACCAAATGTAGCTACTTCCAAACTACTATTTCTGTCTTCAGCTGTACTTCTAAGGAAAAAAATCGAAAACTTTATCGAGAACAGTTGAATGTGATTCTTTTTAGTTTCTTTTCTTTGTTATTCATAAAAAAAATTTAATTCAAACTGTTCAATGAGTCAGCCTTGATATTAGTTACAATTTTAAATAGAGGAAGCAATTAACGACTATGGTTTAGTTAATTTTTTGTGTTAATGCAGTCAGGGCAATTAATTCTTCCCGATAAAGCAGCTTAGACACGGACATTGAGTGCCACGACTTTGACGATGAGTTTGATTGGGATCACCTACATAATTAGTATGAATAATAGGCCTTGGGGCGCTCACATTGTTAAGATGTTCTGCATGTGCTAATTAATTAACGTATTAATTGCATTGAATGTGTTAGCATTCTATCCACTTTTGTTAAATAACAAAATAAACAATAGCTAGAATGGTAACTGTGAACGACAAAGAAAAACGAATGGATAGTTTACTTTTTGCTTAAATGAAGATATCGGGACAAAAGTATTAGGCAATTAAATTTTTTATTGTAATCAATGAACAATTTGCAACTTTGAAGTAATTAAGAGCGGTTATACATATAATTAAGAATGAGAATTTACAATTATCTTTTCTAGACAATTTGTTGCCTTAATAGAATAAAGAAGATTCGATTTTGTAGTTTGAAAGCAAATTGAAACCTTTAAATCAAGGCAGGTATAATTGCACATAAAAATTTACATAACGTACCAATCACATGCCCATATTAATGCTAGTCCGTGCCAGGATATCGCGCGTTCCAGCCATAACAATGTTATCTGTATGGAACGTGTGCATTGTTGCGAGTCGCGGAATGGGTCGGAGGTCGCGAGAACTCACTGACCTGCAGCGCCGCGCTTGAACGCGGTTCAGACCCGTATTCAGGCTCATCTTCGAAGAATAACCATCTCATTCACACTATAAGATTTTGTAGCTTGGGATAACTTCATATAGATGAAACGATGGTGCTTTAATACGAGCCATAGGTGAAGCGGCATTTCATCACTCACAGATAATTCGCACCTATCTGTATCTATCTGATCGCATACGGGCCTTTCATGCACGTTTCCACTGATCCAATGGTACGTGGTGCGTGATATGCTGTTTATGGAGTACTTACTTGGACGTTCTAATAATATTAGAGGTTTTTCTTTTGTTTTTTTGCGAGCTCTTATTATTTATTTCATAATTTCTGTATACTGTGCAATATTATACTTGAATAGCAGTGCTTTAAATTACACTGATTATAGGTATACATTCTTTTTTTGATTTCCTGCGCTATTTTGGGTGCAAAATATAAGCTTTTTTTATTTCAAAATATAAATGCCATAAACGAGATAAATTACTAATAATAAAGGTAGTGATAGGTGTTTGTAATGTCATCGTTCTGGTCACTTAGGTAAGGCTTGTTATCATTTTTGGTTATGTATTTGGAATTCATGCATTTAATAATTTGTTGAACATTCAAATATCAAAGATATAAAAGAATATCAGATATGATTTTAAAAAATTTTAATTTCGTTTTAGGTATGCATACCTTTTTTCCAGTTATTCCTTAAATGGTAATAAATCTGGAATTTATTCGTTCCATAGTAGTCGGAGCGCAAACATTATATGCGCTTTAAAAGTAGTTTATGAATAATCCTAATATACTGAATCCAGTCGATATTTTATCAATTAGTGTAAGGTGTGCCAGGGTTAAAGGTTGCAGAGCCCATAAATACAAGATTTCTCTAACCGGTTCGACCACGTTGTTGTCCCCAATCAATAAAATATGTATACATATGGAAACAGTTTAACAATGATACGCGCTGGGATAAATATTAAAAATGCAAATTTCATTTTTGATTACTGTTTTGAAATGATCTTTACCGTTCTCGGTTTCATCATTTCCTAAAACATTTTTTGATTATAACGGATGGTGTCGTCTCTACATCCAAGATTTTTTATTTTATCATTAATTTTCAATTAAAATACATGTTATGCAATTCTAACAAACAAAATTAAAAGAAGAAAGAAGAAAAATGATTTTATTTATTATAAATGATTTTAGCTGTACAACAAAATTACTTCAAATCCAGGAAGTGAATTCTTTGTACTGCACATAACTACCCATATAAAATAATGACTGGGAAAAGTAGAACTGTTGTATTCCACATCAATAAAATTACTTCTATAAAATAAAATAAAGCATAAAACCATCGCAAAACTGCAGGTGCTTCGAGTTTATTTTAGTGAAACCGAGAAATGAGCGTGACTTTAAAGCGCCATTTAATGTACCTATTTTACTGCAACTACGGTAACTGGATCAGAAGCAATAATTGGATTTAATTCGACTGCTGGCATTTAGTTCGATTCTCTCACGTTCTAGTTGTTTACAAGAAAATGTATAGTTTTAATGCATAGGTAGCGCAAATAGAAAATGATTTCATATTTTAGATATTTATGAATTTAGAAAAAATCTTAATTTACATGCAAAATCTAACATGAGGAGAACAGACAAATAAAGCTAATGTGGAATATAATAAATTTTGGCAAATCATTCTGAAGTTACCTTTTCGACTTAAAACCACAACTATGTTTTTTCCTGACGATAAATTAACAAACTCAATTGCAACCGCTCACTGTCTAGCCTGCGCATTTGTTTTAGATTTACTAGCAGATTTGGCAACAAGGAGAAAGAATCAAAATAATTATCGAAGTCGCTTATATTGTAAAAGAAATTTGTATTGTATTTTTCTGAATTTTTTATATTAAAAGAATTATATACATTCCTATAATCCTTTTCTGAGAGTACAAATAATAATTGTCGACTTAGAATGCATAATGTTGAAAAATTTACAATTTTACAACAAAATTGTGGTTAGTGTATTTAAATAAAATTAGTCTACCATTGGCCATTATTGCATTTCAGAGTAAAGTGAGTTTGGTAAATTTGCCATGAATTTAGCGGTCGAGTCTCTTGTCATTGGAGAAGTAACCTGTTGACCTTTGCGTCGATAACTGTCTAATCATATAGATCCATGCCAACTGTCTTTGTTGACAACTGAAATTAATTTCAAAAACAGCTTTTTTTGATACAGCACGGTTTTCAACTTCTGACACAAAACATTAAGCATTTCCAAAGGTTTTCCATTAAATAATCGATTTTTTGTTGTTAGATTTTCTACTGAAGACAGTAAAAACAAATTAATTTTTAGTCTTTCTATAATTTTATTGTTATCAATGACCATGTTTTAAGGCAAGCAGTTTAAAGACAATTGTAATATTTAATTCCTACGTCAGGCTTTCAGCTACTGAAGATAAGAATTGTGCATGTATAACTGGAAATTTTTGGAACTTGCTACCGAAATAGTCTAGATGTACATTATATTTTAATCAAAGTGGTAGAGAATTTGTTAATGACCTTTAACCAACTTTGATAATAATTAGTTTTGCAGCTACATTAATGCTATGTCACACTGTGATATCACAGTCCAGTTAAATTCCATCAATGTACCGATATGCGCTCTGCTACATTAAAATGACAGAATGTCTGCTAGCTAATTTTACTCATAAGTCCAATCTACTGCTAAAGTTTATTGTTAACCAAATAGAAATTAGCTAAAAATAGCGTTTCCAAATATGTACAACTGATAGATTATAGGAGAGCTCTTGTTGTACAAGGTATTCAGATGGCGAATTCGGAAAATTCTTGAAAGCCTGCATCTGAAAGAAGGCAAAGGTTAGTTCTTGTTTCTCTTGTTTTTTCTGCATCAGAAGATTTGTGGTTAAATGTTGCAGTCGTACAAAAAGCGTTCAGTAATTTATCTATCAAAGTAGAAAATTTTCTTTCAATGTAGTACGATACACTTCATCCACCTTTCGTGCAACGATTTGACTTCCTTTGAAAAACATCCTTTTGGTTGATCTTCAAATCATGGCATCATTGTTTTCATGACTTCTTTGTCCTTCAAAGAATGCTGTCCAAAAGGAAATCTTTTCAAAATTCAAAACAGAAAATAATCCGAGAGAGCTTGGTCAGGACCACAGAGTGAATAGTTAAGTCGCCGAAACTCACAATATTGAATGGAAGTCTCCAACTTTCCCGACATATGAGCTTGTCTTTTCTTCTGATAGGCTCGCGCGAAACGATCATTATGTTAGCGTAGACTTCCCTAGCTGTCTTATTTGGCATGAATCCTAAGAGAAAAAATTTTTTTTCATTTTAGAAGACAGTTACCATGAGCTTCCCTGCAGATTTCCCATCTTGAACCTTCTAGGAGTAGCAAAAGTTATGTACTTCCATTAAGTAGACTCCATTCTGGACTCAAGATGTCTACGCTATATTCAAGTCTCATAATCACCAAATGATGAAAAAAACCGACTTGGACCTTACAGAGAATGTTCAAGTTCTCCTGACAGCATGTGCTATTTTATAAACTGTATCTGTTACGATATTTATTATTTCAGCTTTTTAAGAAACCATCATCCCATGACCGTAATGCTAGCTCAAGTGAACGAAGACAGTACGGTCAAGGTTGATTTCCCGCCGGAGGCGAGAGGCCGTTTTAAGTCTCTGGTGAGTTTTCTTCAGCCTAGATGGTATAATTTCTTGAGTGAGATAGAATCTGTTCTTCGTTCATGTTCATCGGCATGGGACCAGCCGTTGGTATTCGGAAAGGTAGCTTTCGTGTGGTTTCTTCAACAGTCTTAGCGTAGGGCCGATTGCAGTATATTTGAAGTGGCGTAGGCTGGAACGAATTGATAGTAAAGCTGGGCGGCGATTACAGTACCTGAAGTCGATGTTAGTGAGCGGTCCTTGGTGAGCGTGGTTTTACTTCGGCGAGAATTGATTTGGCTTGATTGCTGTTGTTGGTTTAGGGCGTCGGTTACTTGCGGAAGGTGCGGGTGCGGCTAGACGCATCAGTAGATGTTTTGAGGCGGAGTTGGTTCGAGAGACGCGGCCGATGTGGCATCTAGGCAAAGATTTTGTTGTAGAGGTCAGTAACCTCTATGTGGATAAATTAGTCGTTGTTGTTGTTAGGTGCCACAGCTGAGATGGTGATGATGTGCCGATGTATTTGGATGGTTAAGAAGGTCGATATTGTGTCCGCGACAAAGGCGATGGATATGTTTAAATATCAATCGGCTGTCGCGGCGGTATTGATTCTGGTGGTTGATGATGGTGAAGAAGTGAATAACGGTAGCAGGAGAACTATGCACTTGCGAAATGTTGATAATGATGATGTGGCATACAAATGATTTCAGAGCCACACCACGGCCATTAGGCGTAGACGAAGACAGTGGTAAAGGGGACTTCGGAGCCGTAAACCTACTTGCGCCGCGGCCCGGGACTCGTTCGGAGTATGGACACCCGAGAGAGCACGGAAATCAAACACCCGCGCCAATACTCGCGCCTCTTTTTCTAGGCAACGACGTACGCGGGTGAAAAGAGGCACCAGCTCCGGGAGTCTGTGCCGACCCACGATACGCAGGGTGCCCCGGTTGGAAGGTCGGCGCCACTACTGGGTCTTTGCCTTCCAGAACAAAGGTTGCCAGTAGCAGCTGCAACAGGTCGCGCCAGCCGGGGAAGCCGGGCCAGTGCGTATGCACTGGGTAATGAACGGGAGGGACCACTGACAACGTCTGCACCGAACGGACACTACGCGGAACTGTGGGCGGAGAACTGGGATTACTCCAGTTGCTGGGTAAGCTTGTAACCATAAAGCGTAGATTTTCTATACTTTGGTTTAATATTGCTTCGAATTCGGAGTTCAAAATAATATGTGAAATAAAATAATAAAATAATTACTTGTAATTTGCCAAAAGGTGAGAGTGGAAATGTCTCGATCATGATGGAGAATTTAGTATTGTGGACATGTATCTGTAACATGTAAACTGTATCAGTTTCTTGAACCTTGTTAAGGTTGTTGTTTACATATTTTTTATTTGGTAGATTACAGTAACATTGCAGACAAAAAACTGGTGGTTTGTTAGAATGGAGGTAAGCAAGATCGCTGACCGGAATCTTCTAATTTCTGGCGGTAGCAACGATCTGTTTGTCAAAATTAGGTTCCCGACTTTCTTGCACATTTCTTAGTAAATTTCATTCAGCGTAGAAGTCATCTTCAGTGAACTCTCTATCTAAATTGCTTGCCCTGAAATGTTTAAACTTCATTCATGCGTTCATGGATCTTCTTTCGTTTGCTTCCTTTTAATTTTACTACCAAACGATGCTCCGAATATAGCAGTTTCTTATTGGATTCAAATGAGGGCTTTCTTGACATGCTGCCTTTTTGAAAGTTAGAATAGTACCTAGCTAAGACTATACACAGTCTCACACAGACTTGTTTAAAAATGCTCGTTACTTTCTAGCTTACGGTGGTTGATAAATTAAAACTAGATCTAGTTTTCATTCAGAAATTACCTTTTGCTTCGAAGGATGAGACTTAGTTTTATCCGATCGAAGATAGTTTGATTTATCGACAAACTGACCTCAAGTAAAAGACCAGAGTTGAAAGCGCCGACCCAAATACAATTCGTTTAATAAAAAACCTAATTTGCAATACCAAATTTAATGAAACTATTTTTAGTTTACTATTGGATTTAGACAAACATTGTTATGTCAATCAAAACATAAATGTTTTGAGCAGCTATTATCCCAAGCTGTTAAATCAATAATAACATTGCAACTAGAATCTACTGCTAACCAAGTGCGCCCTTCGAGAGTTAATTAATTTTCTTCTTTTACCAAGCATTCCATAGAATTTATGACAATCTACAGATCGCTTTGCTACCACAAGCCGTCACCAGATGATTTTATAAAACAAACAAGGTAATGAATTGACAGAATCTTAGCATTGCTTGTAAAGAGAAAGAAATCTCTTGATAAAATTAAATGTTCATTTTGCTGATTATATGGTGTATAATTAGTATCGAGTTGGACTTGGATTATTTGAAATCTATAAATATGAACTGAAAATGACCAAACAGTCCATGATTCAGGTATTATACTGTATCAGTTTCTTGAACCTTGTTAAGGTTGTTGTTTTTATTTGGTAGATTCCAGTAACATTGCAGACAAAAAATTTTATTTAGTCTTTATTATGATCTAAAGCATTTTGAACAGCAGGTACCTTTTTGAATTTTAAAATTCCATTTGTATCTTATATCTTGCTCTAGTTCTTTTTTACTGTATCTTGTGTATCTTCAAAATGAGGTAATCAGTATGAATTCAACAAGAAGGAAGTATCAATAAAGTTGGATTGGATTTAATTTTCTATATCAACTTGTACAAAGCTAACGCTATCATGTACTCATAATTTCTAGAGTTGGTCCAATACTGATATTCTTTTACAGTATCGCTACCAAACATCCAGATTCTTCCATATGAAGTGCTTAAAGCCTTACAAGGCTATCTCCAAAAATTTAAATTCTGTAATATGACTATTCATAGGCCTTTAATGATGCACGATAAGCGATCTACTTTCATGATAAACTGAGAATTATTTACCAACTACCAACACCAATATTCATGCTCAACCTTTTGTACCAAATCAAATGGCAACAATAGTCCCACTGACTTCAAATATTCAGCCTCTTAACTGTTTGTTTCTTGTCATCAGATTATCGTTTAATGATAATAATCTATCCCTATATTTTCCTTTTATTTCTGATATAATTTAAGGAAAACCCTGCGCTGTTGAAAATCCGTCTTCTAGGAGTATCGAACGTTTCTTATATTTAAGCGGAACAGGAATCAAAGTTATGGTAAAGCTGAGCTGACAACATTCACTTTCATAAATATTTTCACCCATTATAACCAACAATGCATTCGAAATGCAGGTAAAATAGAACAGTATCTCATTATACAGTATTATAGGCACGCTTTAAAGTTTTGTGAAGGTGTTGACTAACTAAGAGAGAAGGTTAGCCTAAGGCTGCAACAAATTTATTAAAAAGAAGATTTCAATAAGGAAATTATTTGAAGTTGCAATAGCTGCAGTTATCCTCCAATAAGTGTTGGATAATTATGACGGTATCGTTCTCTTGAAAAATACTCATCTATTCAATCAAAAGCTTAGTTAATTATAGAGAAAGTAATCGGCAAGCTTAAAAAAGTTAACTATTTTCGATTAAAATTTACTTTTAGATTCTGTGTGTGGGTTTTTTGGAGATCAAATTAAACATTAGAAAAAATTGGTCCGCACGTTCCTACATGCATATATAAAAGTAGAATTCACGAATCGGAGGGTAATAATAGGTTCGGTGCGATGTTTATTTTTGGTCTTACGCGCTCGTGTGTTATTAATTATGTTACCTACTAATTCTAGTGCACACGATTCTGATTTATAGAGTTGGTACTCAAGTATTATACACGCTCCATCTAAATATACTAATGGGTAAATTCAATTTTAGTATTCCCACACTAAAGCAGGTCATATCTGGTAAGCATCAACGCATGACCCATAGTCCAGATGAGCTGATTTGTACCTGTCAAGTTAGCAGAACCTGTAAATAAACAAGCGTGAGATCTGTCTTCGCTAATTTTTCATGCTTCTAATTTTGTATCATGTGAAGTAGATTAGTATTCAATTTTAGTATTGTCTGAGCGATTTTCTTGGTCATAACTGCACGATCGTGACCGTTTTGAATTAGGTAATAATACAGAAAAGAATTAATTTTCGCAATTAGAAACACGTCAACATATTATGACCGAACTAACTTGAACCGATAATATGTTCTAAAACACCGCACGTCAACGTATAATGCTTTCATCTCGGCTCATTTGCCATCAACTTTTATTATAAAATTCTTAATTCCGATTTGAAGAACAGTAAAAAGTAACTTCCATATATCGTGGTGAGCAGATAGTAATTAAAAATTAAAAAAGAGTGAATTCATATAGAAACGAATGTAATTCTTTTTAATTATATGTAGCGTGATAGGTGCAATAACTACTTTTATGCTGCTCGCTATATATTTTAGAGAAAAAGGTTAGAATAATTAACGTCTATAGTAATTTTCATACACATATATTCAAAATTAATAATTAAGAAAGATCATATTTTTGAAATATCTAAAAGTAAAGAGAGCAACCTTACTACGTAAACTTCTTTTTTTATTTTTAAGATAAGCACGGTTTTAAACAGCATTGAGAAGTTCATCATCGTGGCAACTTTCAGTTTCACTTTACTTATTCAAGAAAGATTAATTATATGAATTGGCTACGATGGATGTCGTTAAGACCATCCTATTATGTTGTAAATATGCAGAATACGTAATAGTAATCAGTTCAGAAACTATAATTTTTGGAAAAGATGCCAAGTATATGTAAACCCAAATAAGTCCAAATCCACACTGAAACAATTCATTAATCAATAATTACTAAGATTTACCTACAATTATTTTGCAAAGGAGCCATTGCTGTACTTTTCTCGTAAGATTTTTTACAATCCTGCAAAACTAAAAATGTCATTTGAAGCTTTCTGTTTCCTAATTTTACAATTCTCTATAACTGTGACTATTATCAGAAGCTTAGATGTACAGAGGGTATGATACATTTTCCTAAGCACTGTGCGTCATGGAAACTGTGCATTTTTGAGCCTGTGCGTCTTTTATTGTTTTGATAAGTTTATAGGGGTAGTCCCAGAAGTACCCCACCTAACAAAGAAAACCAAAAACTTTGGGAAAAAAATATGTTTATTTCTCTACATAGTCTCCTTTCGGCTCGATACACTTTTCCCAGCGATGTTCAATAGCTTCGATACCCTGTTTATAGTGAGAAACGTCCAGCTCCTCAAAATAGCCATCAACCGCAGACTCTACCTCCTCATTGTTAGCAAATCTTTTAGCACCGAGCCATTTTCCCAAGTTTGAAAACAGAAAATAATCCGAGGGGGCTACATCTGGCAAATAGGGTGCATGAGGAAACAATTCTAATTTTAACTCATTGATTTTGGTCATCGCAATGATGGATGTGTGAACTGGTGCATTGTCTTGATGAAACAATTTGTTTTTCGCCAAATGCGGCCGTTTTTTTTTGATTTCATCACTCAAACGCTGCAATAAGTTCGCATAATACTCGCCGTTAATTGCTTTTTCTTTCTGAAGATAATCAATGAAAATTATCCCACGCGCTTCCCAAAAAATCGACGCCATGGCCTTGCTTGGAGATGGAACTGTCTTCGCCTTCTTTGGAGCCAAATCTCCCCTTTCAGACCATTGTTTTGACTGTTCCTTCGTTTCGGGTATAAATTGATGGACCCATGTTTCATCCATGGTTATGAATCGACACAAAAACTCCGCTTTATTGCCGTGAAACTTTGCTAAACACTGGGTTGAAACATCCTCACGACGCTGTTTTTGTTTTATCGTGAGTAATCGCGGCATCCATCTTGCGCACAGCTTTCTCATATCCAGATTTTCAGTCAACATGCGATGTACAGCACTTTTTGAAATGCTTAACATATCTGCTAGCTCGCGCACTTTCAGTCGACGGTCATCCAATACCATTTTGTGGAGTTTTTCACCATTTCTGGCGTAGTCACCTCATTTGGTCGATCACTGCGTAGTTCGTCTTGACAACTCGTACGGCCTCGTTCAAACTCTGCCACCCAATATCTTACTGTTGAAACGAAGGAGCGGACTCCCCCAGAGTAGAATCTAGCTCCGCTTTGATATTGGTTGCACTGAGGCCTTTTAAATGAAAGTATTGTATCCCGTAACGATGACCAATTTTTCCATGTTTCCAAGCGTTTACTATTGATGGCTGCCAAACAAATACTAAACAACGTAGCGTCGTCTAACTTTAAATTTAAGTTTCAGAAGATTGGTACTTTCTACCATAGTCATTCTTTTCAAATAACCATCTGTACGTCAGGTCGGGCACTTCTGGGACTACCGTAAGTGGCAGCACATATTCTTGAAACACTATGTATAGCGCAAGGAAACAATTCAAAATCACCCTAGATAGAATAGTCTACGACTGCCAAATCTAATGTTCACTGCAAAATTCTGTTCGAATACGACGCATTCAAGATCTTCATGCAGATGATGAAAACGTTTTTGTAGCTATCATTCAACCTTGTCAAAATTCCACAATGCTGATGTTAAAAACCATCCTTGGAGCTTTCTTAAGTGGGAATCGGCTGTGGCGTTACAGAGTCCCAGACCGTCGTAAGGACACCATCTTGTATAGCTTCAAAAGTTTTTGTTCGATTTCAAATGAAGGGTAACCCCAAATGCTTTATCTCCGTCCTCCAGAGGATCGTACGACCAATCATGGTAATGTCTCTTTCAGGACCGAGAGATTGTTTAGTTATCCAGATTACCATTGGCTGTTATTAGACAGGTTGCAAACAATTTCTCAGTTTTCTAAGCGTTTCTTATAGTTTCTACAAAACAAGTCATGATGGCAAGGAATTAGCTAAGAGAATGTAGTCTCTGGCTGCCATTAGCGCACACCATTACCGAAATTAAAATGGACGGTTATTTGCTTGGGCGTACATTCGTGCGGCGGACTTCTTGGTAAAATACTTGATGGTAATTAACACCGCATCCTTGTGCAACTGGAAGTTACAGACGAACCAAGGAGCCTTGAAGGTATCTTTACAACTTTGTTTTGGATGACTTGAAACTCGTTTAGTGTACATTACAGTTAGTTTAGTTTCAGCTACTTCTTGAAAGAGAGAGACCAACCTAGAATCAAGGATTATTCTCAAACACTGAACTTTCCTCTTCTATACAATCGTACACCCAAACACGATAATGCATCCTTTATCATGACAGAGGCGTCGTCGCTTAGTTATCCAGATCACAATACTCTGATTCATACATGGGCAGGGGACCAAATTGCTTCGTATATAATACCCTGTTCACGTTTTTAGATGAGACCTAGCCATGAAAATCTGACAGCGAGTTATATGAATGGGATGCAAAATTGTGTAATCAAGGGTTTTTATGTCCAAATGACTTTGGCATACCTTCTTGAAGTTTGAAGGTTATGCCTTCTATCATTTATTGCTTATTAAGTTCCCGGATACTTTTCAAATTTGCAGATGTCGAGCATCTCTTGATTTGATTGTCTAACTAGATTAAAATGCAAAAAGGTAACTGACAAACCAAAAGAATGGCCAACCCTCATCTAGAAAAAATATGAATGTATTACTACAACAAAATCTCAGAACTAAATTATTTTGATCAGATTCAGCTCTGCTAATAAATTTTATTTTATAGAAGCCAATTTAGCTCAAGCCCATTTATGCTAATCGGTATTGATTTCTACCACGCTTCTCGAGTTTTCTGGTCGCTGCCTGTCTGGAGTTTCTGCAAGACTCTCCGCAATCCCAAAGAACTAGGCAACAGAACGTCGTTGGCTATAATTTGATGATCTTGCACGTAACAAAATTTTGTAAAAACCTTCAAAGAGAAAACTGAATGCTAGATCATTCCTTATGTTAATCTGCTTAACGGGAATTTGGAATTTCACAAAGGTACTATATCTGAAGTTAAGATAAGACCAGCTGAACGAGCTTACCAAAACTTTTTGTACTTGGTATGTTGCGTTGTAAAGACGTTTCTGATATCAGAGCTTTTGATACATCTAGATGGATTGTCTGATAGACATACAGCATCTAGTGGACGGTTAAGTGTTTGGCCCAAAAGATAAACTACTCTTTCTGTAAAACGTTTCCCTTATCCAATTTCAGCTAAAGCTAACTTGATGCCTTCAACTATCTTACTGACTACAGACAGAAAACAGTGCTTATCCCTACCGACGCGACGTCTAAGAAGGCATCCTGCAGAACCAAGAGATCTGAATCTCTAAGAGTATGTCAAAGGCTTCTGTTTATTCTTTATTGCCTGACAGACCTTATTATTTGTAAAACTGAAAAATTGTCGCCTAACCGATAAATAGAAAGAAAAATAAAAGGACGCAATAGAATTCTATATGAGAAAGATATGGACTCTGACGATTACAAATCAACTGCAGGTGGTAGATCACTTTAATTTAATGTAAATTTTGCCTAGAAATGAGGCAACTACAGAGTATATCAATCGATACACAAACTCGAACTCGAAACAATAGTTTGGGTTAATTTCTCCTTTCACTTTATTGTAGTGTGAAGTCTGTCTGGAAGTTAGGCAGCTTACATCAATGGATGTGCAAACTCTTCACTCTGTGTTAAACTCGTCGAACCCATTGCTTGGGTTAATCCCTTTGATTTATAAAATTTCTTTTTTCGTAGGTAATCATTAGCTTAGTGAAGCATACGAGGGTGGTCTGAAAAGTTTCCGACCTAACAAAGATACAAGACATTCTTTCTGAAAATTTTTTTTTATTTTTCAACATAGTCTCCTTGTAACTCTACACATTTCTCCCAGCGATGCTCCCATCTCTGTAACCCGTCCAAATAGTACTCGGCATTTTTCTCTGCAAAATAATTGTTCACGAAGGTGATTGCCTCTTCATTTGACAAAAATCTTTGTCCTCCGAGCGCAATTTTTAGATGAGGGAACAAAAAGAAGACGCTTGCGGCTAAATCTGGTGAGTAAGGCGGATGGTCAAGCAGTTCAAACCGTAATTCGTGGATTTTCGCCATGGCAACCGCTGAGGTGTGAGACGGTGCGTTGTCTTGGTAAAACAGGATTTCCTTTTTCTGCAAATGTGGCCGTTTTTTCGCAAGTTCTGCCTTCAGCTTGTCAAGTAATGATGCATAGTATGCTCCTGTAATGGTTTTTCCGTTTTCAAGGTAATCGATTAAAATAACTCCATGACTATCCCAAAAAACAGTCGCCATCACTTTCCCAGCCGAAAAAACAGTTTTGGCTTTTTTCGGAGCCGGTCCCCCTTTGCAGTCCACTGTTTGGACTGTATTTTTGTTTCGGGCGTATAATGATGTATCCAAGTTTCATCTACAGTAATTAATCGGCGTCAAAACTCGGATTTATTTCGCCTAAACTGCGCCAAAAGAGCGTTAAAAATATTCATTCGAACACGTTTTTGGTCTAACGTGAGCAAACGCGGCACCCAACGCGCGGACAGCTTTCTCATGCCTAAATGTTGATTTAATATGTGACAAACACGTTCTTTTGACATGTTCATAACCTCTGCTATCTCTCTCACTTTAATTCGGCGGTCGTCTAGCACCATTTGGTGAACTTTGGCGATGTTTTCGTCGGTAGTTGCAGTTTTTGGACGTCCCGAACGTTCATCGTCTCCCAAGCTCTTACGGCCACGTTTAAATTCAGCAGCCCAAAATGTCACTGTGGTAAATGATGGTGCAGAGTCCCTATACACAGAATCCAACTCATCTTTTATTTGCGAAGGCGTATTGCCTTTCAAAAACAAATATTTAATGAAAGCTCGATACTCGATTTTGTCCATTTTTACAAAAAAAATCACTTCAACTCACTCAAACGACTGTTACATAAAAACTGCGCGTCCAAAATGGCTGAAACTTTGGTCAACAGATGAACAACGAAATTCAGGAGCTTTTATTTACGAGTGCTGCCATCTTGACGTTGAGGTCGGAAACTTTTCAGACCACCCTCTTACTTAATACAAATATGCTGCATTTAGGTTGACTTGCTGACTTGTTTATTGATTATTTTAGCAATCAAATCACTAACTTGTATTTTATTTTACAATTTAGCATGGACTTTATGTCTCCTAACGGACAAATATTAAGATTAAACTGTTTTGTAAAATCAAAATAAAGATAGAAAACATTTATCATAAAATGTATTTAGTTTTTGCTGTTATAAATCTACTAAGCATTCTAAATACCATACCGAAATTGTTGCATATTATTTAACGGTTATTTCAGGCTGAAGTAAAAAAGAATAATATACTAAACCTTCAAATAATATTTTAGTAATTTTTAATGCGTATACGTGAAAATTAATATTACCGTTTGGAGTACTACATTTTTATAGTTCAATAAATAACACCACTACCAGAATATTAATTTTAGACAAAATTAAATTAAACCCATAAATTCTTTAATATTTTTTCTCAAAAATTCATACATAATTAGAAATATGCTTTTTTAAATATTTTATGCATATTAAATATTAGGACACCTTTCAATTAGAATTTGAGAGCACGACGATTATTTTAATAAATTAAAAAATCCCCATTAAAATTTATTAAATTAAATTTAAAAAATAATCACATTTTCATGCAAGTAAGACTTGATATCAAACATAAACCCCTACAGATTCACACACTAATTCATCGTCGCACCCAAAATGGAATTATTTAGCATTTTAAAAGTAGGTACAGTAATCTTCGTTAATTAATTGAAATCGTTATGGGTGAGAAAGTTGATATATAAGAAAGGATAAGAGGAGTTGCTTAGCTGAAAATAATTACATATAAAAGACACTTCACGATTCATTCATTAATTGTCAAGTTAATTTATTGAAACGCAAATATTTGGGCAGGAAAAACGTAGCCTCTGAGATGTATGCATAACGAAATCATCAAAGATGACCAAGGTATTTCGTACAAGTTCTTCGGGAATTGGAGAACGGTTTGCCCACCCATGCGTTGTTCAACATTAGTGTAATTTATAGTTGTCGATAGATAGTAATTACTATAGTTGTTTTTCGGGTGGAACCTACGTGGTGTTCTTCAGATATAAAATCGAATAGTAAACTAACTGTGTCGAACTTTACTTCATGTATTTATAACGTAATTACCTATCGATGATTAATTTTGGATTTGAATTATAGTGATGTGTAGTTTGCGTTTCCTTTTGCAAATCTTATTTAAAGTACGGTAATATTTCATTTTAACGAGATTTTCTAAACTGAAATTGCAATTTTAAACTATGCATTTCTACGCGTGTTAACTAAATCAATATGATGAATAATAACTGTAACAAATGGTCAGAAAATCAAAAATACGGAAGCTTAAAATGTATAGAATATCAGATTTATGTATATGGTAGCTTTAGCACAAACTTTCGTGACTCTTAATTTATTTGCATTTAAATTATTTAGCTGCTAATTAGTGGAAAAATTATTTACTACTTTTCAAGTTCGGAACATAATGTAGATGACTGCTAAAGACAAAAGAGAAACTAAAAAGTAAGCTTTAAAAGTCATTTGCTCTGCGTCAGTGTCACTACTAACCTCTTCATTAATTTATAGTGAACATTGTAACTACTTTTACTTCTACTCAAGATGATGACTGTGTTAAGCTATACAAATTGCGTTTATAACAAGTAAATGTCAAAAGATGGATATTTGAAAGTTTCTTTATCCAAAATCTTCCATGACCGAACAGTTTCTTGCCCCATTCTTAAACAGTTTTACCTAAAATTTTCACAGTTCTTTGTTCTTTTCGAATTCTAGCTATTACATTAATAAGTTGACCTTAGTATTTCCAAAAAACATCGCCGTTTCTAATTTTGAAATTTCAAATGCAAAAAGCATCCGAAATACTAGCACACGCTTCGAAGGAGTCACCAGTCGTCATTCAGCCAAACCCGTAAACTTCCCTCAAACTCAACTTCCTTCCACGTAATCAAAAAAAGTTCCGAAAGGATATCAGTCAATAGGTTCCGAGAACCAACAACCTCTTGTGCTGTTCATGACAGAAACCTGCCTAAATCCCTCACAGATTTTCTTCTTGAATTCTAGCTACTAGGGGAGAATCGGATAATGGTGCGCATTACGTCAAAATTGAGATATTAACCCCTTAACGACACAACCCGATTTTACTCGGGTTCGAGCTCGAGTCCGTTTTCCTGTAGCCCGAGTTAACTCGTGCAAAGATTCCCATCCTTATACAGGCTAAGTTTGATGATATACCGACTCTAAATACATAACCCGAGTTATTTCGATCATGCTAATTTTAGGTTTTGCCGGTAGATGTTGATACTTACCGTAAATGCAGGATCCGATTATATCGATCATGTTGATTTTTCTTCTTACCACTAGCCGCTGATCTAAGTTGATACCACGTGCAGTATTTAGTTTTTTTTTAAATATAAATATTCTAGTGACGCCTATTTACTTCAAGTAGTGTGTAGTTTATATTATTATTATTACTATGGATAGTGAATATGATTATTCTGGTGGTTCTGATTTAGAACTACATTTAGAAGAAAGTGGTAGTGAATCTTCAGATATAAGTGAATCTGATGTTGCAGTGGAATCTGATAATGAAGCAGATATTTCTGACGCACGTGTTTTGTGTAAATTAACTAAATCTACACCAGCACCACCGCCGTTTCGATTTCTCAGTACACCCACGATAAATTTTGAAAAAAATGATCAAGAGGATATTTTACAATTTTTCAATAAATTTATAAATGATGAGATTATAGATTATATTACAAACGAAACGAACAAATATGCAAACAAATGGTCTCGAACCAATTCGTCTAGTTCTAGAAACGTATGGAAACCGTTATCTTCGGATGAACTACGAATATACCTTGCTTTGGTTATACGAGGGTTGCTATTTATATTTCTGGCCTAACAATGAAAAAACAAGTATTTATGATCGAAACTAGTTTTATTGTTTTTCAAAATATTCTCCATTAAGATTGATACACTTTTCCATGCGTTTGAACCAATTTCCGAAGCATTTTTTCCACTCTGAGGCAGCTCCAAAATATGCGTTTTGAAACAAAAAACGGCTTCTTCTGGTGTTGAAAATCGTTGACCACGCAGTTTGTTTTTGATGTACGGGAATAAAAAGAAGTCATTGGGTGCCAAATCAGGGCTGTATGGTGGATGGCCCATCAACTCGACCTTCTGGCTGGTTAAATATTCAATTGTTTGAGCAGCGGTGTGAGAGCTTGCATTGTCATGATGAAGAACGATTCGCCTCTTCTTTGAAGTTTCCCGAATTTCTCCAATGACTTCTGGCAAACAAATGGTTGTGTACCATTCAGAGTTGACCGTCTCACGTTGCTCTAACGCCACTGTTGCCACATGACCGGTAATGCCAAAGAAACAGGCAACCATTTGCTTTGATGTGCTTCTTCCGCGAACAACTTTTGTTAAATTTGGTTCGTCTTGAAAGACCCACACAGTTGATTGCTGTTTTGTTTCGGGGTCATATGCGTAGATCCATGATTCGTCACCTGTGCAGATGTCATACACAGCCTTTGATGCACCTTTCGCAAATTGTTTCAACATTTCAATGCACCAGTCGACGCGAGCCTTCTTTTGAGCATTGGTCAGGTTATGCGGGATCCAACGGGAACAAACTTTTTTACGGCCAAATGATCATGTAATATCTTGTTGATGCTAGTCATACTAATGCCCAAAGATGCCTCAATCTCACGGTATGTCACATGACGATCTTGTTTAATCAGTTCACGCACAGCATCGATGTTTTCAGGCACAACGACAGATTTTGGACGGCCTTCACGGATTTCGTCCTGGAGTGAACATCGGCCACGTTTGAATTCATTATACCAGTTTTTTACAGTGCTGGAGGATGGAGCTTCATCGCTATATAATGTATTAAGTTCATTGATGCACTCTTGTCGTGATAATCCACGTCGAAAGTTATGAAAAATAATTGCACGAAAGTGTTCACGGGTCAATTCCATTTTTTACTACGGAATGCACTTTTCAATTAACTGCAAACAACACTAATCGCACTCAAATGAGAAAATGTTGTGGTTGAGGTTATGTTCAACAATGTAAAGTTTACACCGGAAATGTCAGCTGACGCCTGAAAACAGTCAGTGTTGCCAAGTTAAGAAATATAAATAGCAACCCTCGTACTACAAAGTATTGTGAGAAAGCCTGAAATGAGGCATTATTGGTCCAGGAACCTTATTTTAGAAACGCCATTTTTTGCTAAGTGTATGTCGCGTAACAGATTTGAACAAATAAAGAAATACCTTCACTTTGTGGATGATGAGACTTATAATCCCGCTACATCCAAATCCGAAACTAAACAAAATATTTCCTATTTATGAAAGACTTGTAGAAAGGCTTCAAAATCTGTGTGTTCCAGAGAAAAATATAACTATTGATGAAAGTCTTCTTTTATATAAAGGAAGGTTAAGATGAGTGCAATACATACCTCTAAAACGAGCTCGTTTTGGCAAAAAGACCTACCTATTATGTGAATCGAAAAGTGGATACGTTTATAATTTTGTCATTTATACAGGTAAAGGTACGAATATAGTGCCCTTCCCGTATCATCGCAAGTTGTAATGACGTTAGTAAAACCACTCCTAAATAAAGGGTACTGATTGACAATGGACAATTTCTATAATTCACCACAACTAGCAGATCTTTTGGTATCTAAAAAAACTGACGTTTATGGAACTCTGCGAGCGAATAGAAAGGAAGTTTCAGAAGAACTGTCAACTACAAAAATCTTAAAGGGGGAAGTTATTGGGTTCCAGAGAGGCAAAGTCGCAGTAATGAAATGGAAAGACAAGAAAGAAATTTGTCTTCTTTCTTCGATGCATGGCGTGGAAACAGTAAACTTACAAAAAAGACGTGAAACTATACCAAAACCCAAATTGGTTCATGAATACAACGATACAATGGGGGGAGTTGATAGAGTCGATCAACATCTAGCCGACTACACCCTACCAAGGAAAAGAGGCAAAAAGTATTATAAAAAGATCTTTTTTCATTTGTTCGACTTGGCATTATGGAATTCTTTTGTTTTGTATTCCAAAACAGGTGGTACAAGAACTGCTTTACAATATAGAATGGATATAGTAAAACTTATCATGGAAAAGTATCATCAC
>VTPC01006888.1:0-20986 GCA_011009095.1 Ignelater luminosus | reverse complement strand
CAATTTCCTTCAGTATCCTTCTTCCTTCTTAAGTATTTATCGCCACTTTCTCTTTTCTTTCGTTCGTCTGTGGTAGACCATTCCTTTTTCGAGATTTTCTTTTTACTTTATTGTTATCTGTATTTTCTTCTGGAGATTCTTGGACCAAGTGAAAATTATTTTTAATTAACTTTGGCCTGGTTAAATTGTCTACTTCAAGTTGAATACTATTTTCTAGATCAGCACTTAAACTTTGAGAAATGTTTATTTTATCAATATTTATTGCTGAAGATTCTTGTTCTAGTTGAGAATAATTATCTTTGATTATTTCTGGTGTAGTTGTATTGACCACTCCAAGTTCAGAACCATTTTCTGTAATAATACAATTATTGTCCGACAATTCTATTTGCATTCCTTGCTCATCTATGACCACAATTGGCAAACTGTAAATCTCTAGCTCGTTTGGATTTACCGGCGGTTCTAAAATTTGAAATGCGTAAATGTCTTGTGCTGCCGGATAACTAAATAGGTGCGCATCGACAGGTATTTCATTAGTAGATGCAATTTGACCATATTCTTTATTATTTAATTCGGTTGAATTTAGAAATTCTGAAGAATCTACTGTATCTTCATTTTGTAAACGTGCCATTTGAACGATTATTCACGAGCGAGACATTGTGTACTACAACAAAATTTAAGAATTGGTAAACCTCGTAACTCCGCAATTTGCTTCATAATAAGTAAAATCTGTCATAAGAAAAATTCGTAACTCTATAGGTACAAGCAATCAACACAAATACTACAGTTGCTATAAAAATACATAAACCGCTTTTATAATACTAATATATATTGGACTTACCAACTAGATAAACGCAATAATTATAACATCTCAAATTGTCCGGTTTAGGAAATAACTCACTGCTCAAGTACAGCCACTGCGTACACCAAACACCAACATGGAGACTATTGGAGTTATGAGGTTTTACTAATCAACATTATTCATGTTGGAGTTACGAGGTTATTTTGTTGTTTCCTCCTTAATTGTAGAGATTATTTGGACTTACAAGGATTTCGCAATACATAGATTACACATATGGGCAATAGATGGCATAAATATCTCATTTTCGTAATTTGTTGGAGTTACGAGGTTTTCTTGTGTCGCCGACGCTGTACTTCTTTGTGCCCGTAATTTATAATCAATTTATTCTATCCTAAGTTTAAGATTTATTAAAGTCATATTTGTAAGTGTTCTTTTAAAAGGACAGTAGGCACATATGGTGACATATTGATTTTTTTTTGTTTATAGGAACTTTACTCTTTACGAATTTTTTCAGCAATTAGAGAAAGATGATGATGTTGATTTTCGTCAAACTGACGATATTCAGAACGCTGTGATGCCACCTGCTAACGCCTGTGATCCAGTCATGAGGAACTAGCAACAATCGATAACTTACCAGGTTCCCAACTAAGTGCTGAGGCTGAACTTAGGTTAGTAGATAGCGAAGATGATTTTGATGAAGAAGATAACTTACCTGTTTCAATTCTGAAGTCGAAAATACAAAAACGAGATAGGCCAAATGCTGTTCGAACAGAAAAAAGATTGTATGTATGGAATCATCGTGATATAGATAAATCGAAACTAGAATTTCCTGTTATACCTTCTGCTTACAATAACAGGTCACCGATTGAATTATTTTCTCTGTTTCTCAATAATAAAGTTATCGACATGTTTGTACATTTTTCTAATAAATACACGTCAAGTAAAAATAAAATAGGAAATATTACGCAAACTGAAATGAAAAACTTTTTCCGGATTTTACTGTTGAGTGGCTATGTACAAGTTTCTAGACGTCGATTGTACTGGGAGAATAGAAGAGACTCTCACAATAAATTAGTAGTAAATACGATATCTCGAGATCGTTTCGAATACATTATGAGCAATATACATTGTTGCGATAATGATAATTTAGATCCAACAGACCGTTTTACAAAAGTCAGGCCTCTAATAAATAAAATGAACGAATTGTTTCAGGAGTTTGCTCCATTATTCGAAAACCATAGCATGGATGAGGCTATGATTCCCTATTACGGCAAACATGGCTACAAGCAGTTTATTAGGGGAAAGGTTATTTGCTATGGTTTCAGATTCTGGAAAGGAACGACCAGTAATGGTTACGTTATTTTGATAGAACCTTACCAAGCGGCAAAAAGCGACATAAAAACAGTATACAGACAGTTTAGATTGGGACCATCTGTCATTTTTCAATATGTAGAAATTCTAAGAGGAATAGCCAATTTGCCATACCATAGTTTTTCTGATAATTTATTTACAACAATTTCGTTACTAGAAGAACTTAAAAAAAATTTGACTTACTGGCACGATTAGAGAAAATCGTCAAATTGTCCTCTTCTTACTAAAAGTGTTATTACAAAGCGAGAATGTGGATTTCTTGATTGTAAATCAAATAACCAGGTATCGTTGTTTTGAAATGGAATGACAAAAATGTTGTTACGCTGGCATCTAATGCTGAGCCTATTTATCCAACTCATACAGTTAGTCGATTTTCTCGCAAAGATAGAAAAAAAATAACTATTCAACAACCTCACAATATAGCTGTTTATAATGCCAACATGGTCGGGGTCGATAGAGCAGACCAAAACATTTCTCTCTACAGAGTTTCCATAAGAGCGAATAACGCTTGGCAGCTCCATCGTCTTTAAAAAATCGATACCGTGAATCAACTAACTTTTCGTCGACAAATAACATTATCGCTTTTGGAAGGCAACCAAAGATGTTATAACAAGCGATCCAAACCTTCACCATTGGAAAATATCGGCTCGAGATTTGACAGGACTGACCATTTAATCATTTCACAGGGAAAAACAAACTAGATGTAAAGTTTCTCATAAGAAAGTCACTACAAAGTGCGAAAAATGTGATGCGGCGCTTCATATCCCGTTTTTCAAGCTCTACCACAACAAGAAATAAGTTACTTTAAAATATGTACTTTGTATTTTTTGTATTATTCTTTAGTTTTAGTTTTTCGTTTTTGTATTAAAAATAAAATATTAAATAATACTTATCTATTTATTTTGGTTGCGTATCTGCCTACCGTCCTTTTAAAAGGAGGCCCTGTTTTAGGTATACCAAATATATCTAGTAATCTTATCGAAGGACTACATTCTATGACTTAGGTGGAATAAATAAATACTTCACGTCACTTGGTCAAGCTTCAAGCTTTTGGTTATTACATGGTGCCCATAGAAGAAACTTTGATTATCACAACAAAATTTTATACATATGGGGTCATTAGGAATTCTTAAAAAAATTCTTTGAATTAATAAATACGTTTAGTGTTTTAACATCTAAACAGTTTTTAGTTCTTTTAAATGTCATTCAGGTGGGTAATATAATTCCCTCTCTGTTGTAAATAAAGGCATTGCAAAACTGGAAGAAGTCTTGATAAAATTAAAAAAACATAAGCATCTAAGCTAATGTTTATTGCTAACGTAGAAAGGAGAAGAACAGTTAGTGTTAAACTAGAAAAAAGAAACCAGCAGTAATCGAGAAATTATCATTGCTTAGAATAGTAAAACAAGTTTATCCGTTTTAGCATTGTTGAACTATTTTTAAAAACCCTGCATTCATTATTGAATCAATAACTCGATTAACTAGGAAAAATACAAGCCGCAAACGGATGAAATTTCAACAAACGACAATTAAGTATTACAACTGTAGTACCAGAGAAGTCAATGATGTTTTGATCATGCAGGATGGTTGAAATTTCTGGACCTAAACTGAAAGGCAATTACTATATTAGAGCAAAGATTAGATAAAAGAGAAATGTGTAAGAGTAAAAAACTAAAACAAGTATTTCTACAAAAACATTTTTGAGGTTCTGACTGTAGTTTTAGTGTCCTCGAGCTTTATTCTTATATAAGTAATTTTCGAGAAAAATCACTTTGAAGATTTAATCGGACTCTTTAATACTCAAGAAAACCAAGTATCTGGTTAAAAAACGTACGTTACGCCACTGAAATACAAAATAGTTCTTTTTGTTTATGTAGTTAAACTAAAAATACAAAAACAAGTTAAGGTTAAGTAATGTTTTATTGTTTAAACTAGAATTGAAACGCATCATTCTTAAAAAAAATGTTAAAGAGAAACAGAAAATGATTTTCTGTCCAATCTTCGTTTTGTTCCCAAATCGCACTGTTTCTCGTAGTACATTGCCTTTTATTAGTTAGAATGTTTTATTCAAACTTAGAAAAGAATATAAAGTAAACCTCATGTAAGCTACCTAACATAAATTTCTTTACACGTATCTACCTCAAATTATTGAATTGCATAAAGGTTATATGCTGATGTTACATTCAATAAGAAATATCGTAACGGTATATTGTGTGGGTTTAGGAAGGGTCTGCCGAAAACCGACGCAATATATAGAAATACTGTAGTCAACAGAGCTTTCGAAGTTGGGGCTTTATTCGCCATAAATATAACGCGAGGCCCTGTATTGAAAGTGGTCGGCGGTGGATTCAGCTGTATCTAAATACCTGGCTCAAAGCAACCAAGATAAGCGACTCACATGCATACTCAATTTTCAATATGTTACCGCTTTCACGAGGCTAGTTGTAACTCGTCCGATCTGTGGTTTACATATACCCAGAAATAGCATTTATATTATAATAGATTGTAGAAATATATTCTAGGGAATATTCTAGAACTAACAGCTTAGTATGTGCATAATCAAAAGAAAATTAATCCTTAGAAGCTTCTCTGAAACAAGAACCGTCAACATTACGGAGTAGCTCATATAACTTTAGCTATTACAAAAGTAAACTAAATAAGTCTCACATACATTATTTTAAGATTGTCACGTATTTAATCCATGAAATACATTTCAAATTTTTTTAAATTAGAATCAATGGTAGTTAAAAATCTAGCTAACCTTTGATTTACGTTTCGCCTTGTTCTAATTTTTTACAAAATGGTTATCTCTTTTTGTACTTTGCATTGGAACTACAGATTGTTAAGTATTCAGTTTTCCAACGTAATCAATAGTTAGACTTGGAAGAAAATATAAAGGTTAAATGAACAAGTAAGTAAATAAAACAAGGAAGCTTAATGATCAAGATATCTGTATTTGATTGCAATCTGTGTTCTATTGAATTGAATAACAAATATCTACAGTTATCAAAAACACTCATTAAATTTGTATTTTACGAAACTGGTCTATATTAAAATAATTATATAAAATTGCAGCACTCGAATTAATTAACACAAAGAAATAATAATTTTACCGAAGCGACATATTTAAATCCCTTTGTATAAGTTTAATTAAATTACCCAGTAAGTTTTTAATATAACAATTTTTTTAACTTCAAAAGCTAACTAAAAACTATTTGTTGTAGAACTTTACTAGAACAGGATTTATTAAATATTCCAACTATTTTATAAGCTAACCGCATCTATTGTACAAAGGGTAGCTAGAAAGGGAACAGTGACCATCTGCTTTCTAATAAAACTAAAACTCCGGTATTTCCGTAATACAACCAAGCATTTTAATAGTATAAAATTCTTCAAAACGGTGTTGGAAATTACTTCGTAGGTATTTTTCGTACAGTTGTTGTAAGTTGTAAATTTCTAAGCAAAGTAAGCATTAATTAAAAATTTAAAAAAGTTCAATAATTTCTTCAAGGTCAATAATTGTGTGCAAAACCACAATTTTTTTGCATAATTATTTAACCTAAATAATTCTTTGAAAACGTTTTACTTGTGACCTAGGTAAGCTGCATTTTTCCCTTTTTTGACACTTTTGTCATTTCTAATTAATACCTTCTCAAGGTGATTGTAAGTTCTGAACAGTAATTGCCAACAGTTTTAAATGTTAGACCAATACACAATATCGTTGGCCTAATTAACAAACCACGTAACTCACATTTCCCACTTTCTACAGGAGGAACAAAAAACTAATTTATTCGACAATGAATAGATAAATTATTATTGTTTATTCTTAACAATAAAGTTTAAAGTATTCTGAGATGTATATAGGCCATATGGTTATGTAATTAAACATATTAATAATTACGATGGAGTTACAGGTTAGAAATAGCAACGTTAAGGAGTTACACGGTATGTGTATAAAAGATACGTGGTTTGAAAAATTTAAATTTGGAGTTAAGTGGTCTGACAATGAGTATAAGGTTTTAAATAAAATACTAGAAATTGGAATAATGAGGTAATTACGGTATATTATATTTGGAAACATATAAAAATGTCAAATAAAACAAAATGTTAGTAAAAATACATGTAACGATGGTAATTTTGACCTTTTCATGGATTGAAGCAGTCTGTTAAAATGGCAACTCGTCATAAAAGGAGTGGTAGTCCCTTAATATTATACTTTTCAATTCTTGCAGATGGTTGTACTTTGCTTCCGTTATCTTCAACCTACAGTCGTACAAATTTGGAAAATTTGCTTCACGAAATGCTTGCATTTTGTCTATAGGATGGCTTAATGATGGTTCTGGATTCTGTCTTTTTCGTCTGGATTTTCTTGAAGCTTCTTCCGATTGTTTTGCGTTATCCTCGCAAGCAGGTAATAGTTTGAACTCAACTACAAAATTTAGTTTGTAATAAATTTTTCCGTCGTCAGAATATTTCAAACAGCGGATGTCAGTAACTTTGGCGTCACCTTTCTTCAATCCAGGACGGATCGACTTGTACATTGTGGGGTTTGCATAGCTTTTGAAGAATGAATGTTCTAAATAAGTAACTTTATAAGGTGTAGGATGATTTCTAGCATTTTTGCATATCTCTACATAATCAGCTGGCACATGAACTTCTCTCTGTTTTAGGTACCGCTCTATGGTGGAGTGCATAGAGTCACACTCCATTTGAGTGTGACCTTTTTCCAGATATTTGCTTTCGATACAGATCTTGTACTTAACAGCTAAATGTAACAGGGCATTGCTCAAAATAGAACTTCTCTTTTGATAGTTACAGCCGTCACTGAAAATTATTATTTTCTTTGCATTGTTGCGAAGCGGTAACTGGGATTGAATGAAGTGACTTACAATGCTTGCAAACTCATTTGCAGTGAGTTCGCCTTCTGTTTCATTCCACAGGTAGCAAAATCCATCTTTTGTCTTTAGATCATACATACAAAGGTTGTGGACAGAAAGTTTCCTCCTGTAATATATGCCTGAAGCATTTGGTTTAGGACACAATAACAGGCTCTGAAGATCCACCGTGTAAACATGCTCTTCGCTTTTTTATCGTTGTCTTTTTCTTGCCTAGCAGCGGTCTTCTTCTTTGACTGATCCTTGCATTCTTCACTAGTAATGTGTTTTAGCTTGTATGCTCTACATATATCACATTGATCTTTCTTCGGTCTGTATAAAGACAAATTCAGATCTTCAAACGTTTTGTGGAAGGTACAGGAAGGCAGTGGATTGCATTTGTTTTTCCTTGCACCAATTGTCAGTATAAACCTTGAACAACTGAGACTTTGACGTCCAACAAGGCTCCAAATAGAGTCTTTGAGAAGATGCTCGACAATAATGTGATTCTACATTTGGCAATGCCAATAAAAACTCTTTTAATAAATTTAATCTTTTATTTAAATCTCGTTGTCTTGTAATCTTCTTTAATTGTCTTTTATTTTCAGTTCTATCGTCGGTTTCGTCTTTTTGTTCCAACTCTACATGATCTTCTCCGTCTTCTAACCACTTGTTGACCATCAATTCCCCTATCCCTAAAATTGCCAGTAATGTCTTTTTGCATACTCTGACCTTTGTTGAATTATTTACATATAAATAGAATTTAAAAGAAAATTTTCGGCGTGAAGTGTTTTTAATCTTCCTATCCCGAGATCTTTGGGTAAAATTTACATCTGTCATAATCTTTATGAAAATCTTTCTTTCCTTCCAGCTCAACTTCCAAAAATCATTGAACATCTTTTGTCTTTCTGTTTCTGTCAATGTCTTGCAGTGAAAGGTTTTACCTTTACATTTGCAAGTAATTTCTTTCATTGTTCTCTTAGGCCTACTGACAAATCCCGTGACTTTTCCATCTATAACCTTTCTCCCTTTGTATTCTTTACCTTGTTCACGTAAGATCTTTGCTTTTTTAACTTTTCAATCATCTTCTGTTACTTGATGTCGTCTCCTTCTTCTGGGTTTCAGACTATTTTGACTTATATCTTTATCAAGATTTTCAGCTTCTTTAATTGCCTCAACTGGTTGTGTGTTATTAACACTGTTATTTTCTTCTGTTTCTATTGTAATTATATTCAAGTCATTTATATCAACTGTTTCTACGTCAATAGTCGTACTGATTTGATGATTAGGTTCTGCCATTTTATTATCCTACAGAACTTTAGGTTCTGGTAATTGATTTTTCTCCTTGTAAACTTCAGCTACCACAATTATTTCTTGTCTACTGTTTACCTCTTGACTTAACTCCGTTGCATCCTTTTTTCCCTTGTCACATGGTTCTGAGATAAAATTATTAGATTTTTCTGCTTGACAGTAAACACTTTTACTTATTAAACTACAATCAAGGTCTATATGCGTCATTATGTTACAATCATAATGTAATTCTTTAACAGCACTAAGTGCTTCAGTATCTGAAAAGTTTAGGTTTATAGGGATACTTCCAAAACTTATATATATCATATACATCAGCTGTTTTATTTTGAGCTTCAGATTCAGGAAATATTTGAATTAAGTTGCCATTTTGATCAATCATGAACGTGTCTGCTGTAGAAATAATATCATCAACAATGACATCTTCGTTGTCAATCTTTGAAGGTGAATTAGTACAGTCAGTACAATCTTGGTTCTTGACCGGCGGCGAAAGCAAACATCCACCATTTCCCTTGCCAGATTGTGCAATTATTGCTAGTTGTAGCATTTTTTTTTTATTCTCGGAGATATTTTTGAACTGAAAAGTAACAAAAACGTAATTAGTGGTCAGTTTAATAAAACGAATACAGATCACTTAACTCCTGGAATGTCTTTCATTCAAAACCTTTAATTGTAGATAAACCCCGTATCTACCGTTTCATAATGAAATAAAACCTCGTAACTTCATAAAAAACAGATTAGCACACAACGTAACTCCATCTGAGTTTAGTAGAAGTACACAAAAAATAATGTTTTTCTGCTAGTAAATCCTCATAAAACTTATAAATTACCTGAATTTAAACTAAACTTAGTAAAGTACAATTTTAAGTAAATGATTTTAAAAGTAAACGTTGATAGAATGAAAACGTGTAACTCCTCAGAAATTGCAAACTAACCTGAAACTTTGTTTTGTTAACAAAACACGTAAATCACATATCCTTTTCAAACAGGTTAGTTTTCAACTTAAAATTTTATATTCATTATAATTTTATGCTAAAATAATATTATATTGCATTACCAACCTTCAAACACCACGCCACCAAACAATAAAAGAATGTTGTAATCACAGATAAATCCAAACACTGCACAGACAGCACACTTTTGCATTACAAGAGGCTGCTCCTGCTAGGACTTACTTGGTTTGCAATAACGAAATTCCCTCCTAAAAATATACGTGGTTTGTTTTTCCCTTTTGTTCGATGATTTAAATTTTTTTGAGTTATGAGGTTTGGTGAAGTTGTGCAGGAACCATAAACGAATGCAATAGCATGAAAATCTCAAAATCGTATTTTTTGGAGTTACGTGGTTTGTTAATTAGGACAACGATATGTATATACGATCTTGTGTTCCTTTACGCAAAATGAAATTCCCTTCTTCAAGTACATGTTATTTCAAGTAACATTGTTAACTTAGCATGTAATTGCCAAACATTGTACATAGTTCGCAAAAACATTCTGACATCACTAACGAGCGCATGTTCTTCCGTAAAAGTTTCACCGTAAGCTTTATCGATTACTTACAATTAGTATGATTAAGAATTGTTACTATGTAACCATGCTGAAGTTTGATTTTTGATAATATATGTTCCTACGTTTAATTCTTGATTCTTCAAAGCATATTGATGTGGTATTCAGTCCTTTTCATTTGCCTTGTGATTTATTTGTATTCAGCTTAGCGAAAGAAAATGTATGGATGTTGGTACTTTCTAATATAAATATACATAATTAAATAAACAATCTAATGGTCTAACTCAAAATAGCTTTCAAGTTTCTCTGTCTATGTTTGATGTATTTAAAATACAGAAAACGGTTAACATGGGAAACCTTCGGGTTCTCTGCCTCTCCTCTAAATTAAACACTGATCTCGAAAACTGTCAGCATCATACAAATAGGTAGTTTTCAGGCCACTAATCCTAACTCATACTTTTTTTTTTACTTTCATGTTAAATCTTCCTAAATATGTAGGCTTCTCTTTAAACTAAATTTACTTGGCCGTTTCAGTATTTGAATTGGTTTTCGATAAATATTCAACTTTCGAACTGGGCTCCCAGTTTAATCTAAGGAGACAAATGTTTTGATTCACATTCAACTATTTAAAACTGAGCATCGAGCTTAAAATGTCTTGTTCTTTAGCCAAGCGTATTGTAACATACGTTATGTAAGTTTATGTAACATAAGTTTGAAACACGTGATATCCCGGTTTTGATCTTGGGTTTTGAAAGAAACTCAAACGGCCATTTCTAAAACTCAATATGAATTAAAATCGATTAATTAAAATTCATTTAACTGCTTATCATTGAAAATCCAATTTCTATTAAAGTAGGGCCTAACTGCCTTTCCATGTCGGCCGATGAGTCCATTGACTATGTAAGACACAATTTATAGTAACTTTAGTGGCATACTTGCAGATACGAGGCACGGCTTTATGGACAGCTTCTGTATGCACTGTTGCTACTTACAAGGGAGGTCACTGCCTTTTGTTTGTATACATTTACAACAAGAAACTGATGTAAAACAAAAAATAATACTCTTTGAAACTTATTGACCTTAGTGCCTCTTCATGACTATTAATGAAGAGCAAGACGTTATTTATCTCTACGTGCTTTTATCCTATGTTGAGGAACTTTATTCTGGGAGCAAGCAGTGGCTGACCCACTGTGATGATTTAGAAGAACACTTATTAAAGCTACGACCTGGCTATGGAGGTCAGACAATAATAATATAGGAGTGTTCTTTTTATTCAGTCATATAAGCAGACAGAAGTAAACAGTTTCCTGCATACTTACATTTTTGAAGTTGATAAAGTGATAGCTTTTGGTGCTTTTCTATAAAAGGAAATGCACTTTGTAACACTGTAATATCGTATAATAACCATCTACCTTCCATTGGAGTAGCATGAAAGAGGGTATGTACTCTCTGATAAGAATGTATCCAATTTCAAACCGATATGAATGCATTTGCTTAGCCTAAACCATACATACGTATTGGTACAGAAATCACACCAGAATTAAACGTCGACGGCTTCGTGGTCAAATAAATCCCTTCAAAGCCCCCGAAAATGAATTTATAAATAATTTTAGGTTGCCTTTGATGTGATGATGTCAATATTGATTTCCCGCCGGGGGCAGGAAGCCGTTATAAGTAGGTGGTTGTTTTTGAATCTCAGTCAGTTAGACTTTAGTTAGTCGATTGGTTAATGAAATTTGTCAGCTTACTATTGATGTGTTAATTCCCGAGTGAATCAGGTTTCCTACTGGAACTGAAGAAAAGGCCAAAATAAAGCAAATTGTCTATGAGAAGTCAGGTTTTTGAGGTGTTTAGGATGAATTGACGCATCGCACGTTCATATAGTATTTCCACGGACGAGAATCATGCTCTTTATGTCTACATAAACGGGAAATGATTTGTGATTCCAATTGCCAAAATCTGGCATGGATTTCCTAGTACTGTGCACGATTTTACCATACGGAGGATTCAGCATGTTGAAACCCGTCTAAGACAAATATTCAATAATGGAGACAGAACTACTATACTTGCCTTTGATGTGATGATGTCAATGTTGATTTCCGGCCGGAGGAAGGAAGCCGTTATAAGTCCCCCCATGAGACTTCTTTAGCCTATCAGGATGCGAATATTATTTGGAGAGCGAGGCAGAGGATGTTCATCGTTTGCGTTCATCGGCACTCGACCAGCCGTTGGAAATAGGAATGGTAGCAGGCTTAGTTTGAACTCGATTGTACCGTCGAGAGAAGGGCCGATGGCAGCATGGAGTTGTTGGCGGCGTCCGGTACTGTGCACGAGTTTACCATATGGAGGATTCTGTATGTTCAAAACCATCTAAGACAAACATTCAATAATGGAGATAGAACTTCTATACTTGCCGTTGATGTGATGATGTCAATGTTGATTTTCCGCCGGAGGCAGGAAGCCGTTATAAGTACTCCCATGAGACTTCTTTAGCCTATCAGCCGTTGGAAATAGGAATGGTAGCAGGCTTAGTTTGAACTCGATTGTAGCGTCGAGAGAAGGGCCGATGGCAGCATGGAGTTGTTGGCAGCGTCCGGTACTGTGCACGATTTTACCATATGGAGGATTCAGTATGTTCAAAACCATCTAAGACAAACATTCAATAATGGAGACAGAACTTCTATACTTATTGCTGACAGTGGTTATGAACTAGAGCCGTTGTTATTTACTCCATTTTCGATAGTTGCAAATGGTGCTCCCGAAGACAGATTTAATGAACTTTTAAGCTCCACAAGAAATCTAACTGAACAAAAGTTTAGAATATTAAATGGACGTGGTGCAGTACAGAGTTTTGCGCTGTCACCCAGCAGATGCAGCGTATATTACATATGTAGCTGCGATTCTGCATAATATTCCTATTTAGGCAAATTATTTTCATTTTGATGAAATTGACATATCAAATGGTGATGCTGGAGATTTTAAACTAAATTCTTGTTTATTAGTGTTTCCCCGATTTTTATACTTGTTATTAGTTACTCGTATTTTCCAATCGTTTTAATATTGCAATTTTCTATCATTCTATTCCTTTTCCTTTTATAAGGATTCTTGAACTTTTAAGATTTAGACAGTGTGCATTTTACTATTTCTTTGCAGCTTCGGACTTCTTCTTCAAACATACCAACTGTTTCTTCAACTTTTTTTTGAGATTTTTTTGCTCTATGCAAGTATCAGAAATTGAGTCTGATTTGAGCGATTACAGTAATTCATTTGAGATCTGCAACTACAGACAGTCCAGGTGATTCTGTTACAACCACTTTGCCGTATGCAGCACGGCCTTTGTCCTATAATGGTGTTACATATTTTAATCACTTCTATGCCTCCACCCGTTTTTATTTTGTTCTCCATTATTCTTCGGTGTTTTGCGCATATTCAATTGTTGAAACGCTGCAGTATATTCAGATCATTTTTAAATTCTATCATATATATAAGATAATTTCTTACCTTTACCAACTCTTTTACAATAGAACTAAATCTGCCTCAGTTGAATTTAATTTTTGGGCCAAATTTCTCAAAGTTTCTTCAATATTATTTGGACAAACTGTAGGATTTAATTTATTTGTCGGGAAGACTTCATATATTTTCATAACGTTTAGATACTCTTCATATTGTAGAGATGTTGTAGTCTGACATCTCTTTTGCTTTTCAACGTCCGTACTATTACATGTAAAAGTACCGTGCAATCGAAAAAAGAACAAAGTCGAAGAGACCTAGGCCATGAGCAGTAAAATGTGACAACGCTGCTAAGAGGGTAAATAACGGTTGACAATCGTAAACAGTTAGATTAAACCAGTATTAAAATTCAATTTGGCATTTGAGAAGGACGCCTTTTCGATCGCACAGTATTACACAGTTAAAAAATATTTGTTTGAACGGTCCGGTTGCGGTCAAGAAATTTGGCATACTATTCACATTGTGCGACCATCCACCAGTCTAGTATCAGTCAAGTAACATTCTGTACATACAATGTTTAAGAATTTCTCAATAAAGAGATTTGGCTGTAATGGCTTATATGTTGGGAAAGAAGGAGAGGAAAAGGAGCCGCCCAGAAAGAAAAGGCATAGGAGCATTTAAGTGCATCCAATGCTTACCAATTGTAAAACAGAAAGGGCGTTTTTCAATTTGTACAAAGACCTCGTGGATCATGAAACAAAATTTGTTCCGTACTTTCGGATGTCGAAGGATAAGTTCCCATGTTTATTAATTCTTCATCCATTACGACATTAACTGCACGCAAAATATGAAAACTGCGCCTGATTTGACCACCACCTGTTTCCACTAGTGGTCTAAACCCGAATGGTACGGTCTCGGTTTGCACAAAATATTCTTTTGAAGAAAGCGTACCTGGATCGTGATTCCTAATGTCAACAGCTCAATACAAAATGAATGTTACAATATTTGACTTGACCGCGACCGTATTGTGACCGGTCCGAAAATATGAATTGGCCTTTAGGGTGTTTGACAAATAAACGTTGTTAGTGGTTACCATTATCAAAACCTACTTCAATAAATTTCTATGTACTGTAAAACAAAATGTTGCAGAGGTTACTTAGAGAATAAAGATTCTATGTACCTCTGTAAAAAATTGTATACAGAGTTTTGTTAGCTACATATTGTAAAACTTTACAGACTTTAACATAACTTTACGGAATAGCATCGTTAATTAGCCTATTTTAGCTTTAAACTTTCAAGTGCCTTGTTAATATCAAGGGGGCTTGTATGTTTTACTGGAGGATAATTAACCTGTAATATATTTTAAAAGACGATAAAATTTTTGGAAGTGAACTTGGAAAAAATGAGTTACTAGGTATATCTAAACCTTTGTCTTCTTCACACTTTTCGATTTCCTGCTTGTCACTTAGGTTTTTCAAACCTCCCTGTTTTTATGATTTTTGCGTGAACCTGAATTCTTTTAATGCGTCTGCTACAGTTTTCAGAGTTCTTGCAAGCCAATAAGTTCTTATAGATCCTTGCATCCTTTTTAAAAGTCTTGCAAATTTCTGCGTTCTTGTTGGGATTTGAACTCTTACGACATTGTAGATCTTGGCAGATCTTTAATGTGGTCCTGAATCTACTAGAATTATGTTATTGATTACAGCATAAGACGGTCCTGAAACTTTACCTGCAAACAAAAAGTAAATAATAATACAATTTTAGCAACGCAAGGACAATTGCAGGGGTTCAACAAATCTGTATAATGGAGGTGCAGTCAAAAGAATATTAGTTTTAGGGCCCCAAAAGTGTAAATCTCTTACTCATCACAAGGCATTATAAACTGATATAGTATGTATAAAAAAAAAATATGAAAATTAGTATTTAGTTTGTTTCTTTAATAATTTAAAATTGCTTTGCTCTAGTAATGCCCCCAAGAACAACCTCTTATAATTTAGAAACTAAATATGAGTATGAGAACTTCTCGGAAAATGGCTTTTACATTTTATGCTATTTGATGTTTACAGCTGTGACATAAATTGTGTTTGCTAGTTAGCTTTGAACTCTACGTTTGAAGTTTTAGAAATAGTTTTTTGATGATTTTGTTAATTTCAAATATTTTATTTAAAGATAAATAAAGTAAGTTTTACCCGTTTTGATACACAATAATTTTATGATATGAGAATCAAGCAGGCTGTCCTTTTTAAGAGTCAGTTGTGTTCAAAGTTGTATAGTAAATAACGACAGTAGCAATCGTGAAGACACTCTCTTAATACTTAACTTATGTTAATGTTATTGATGATAATGACAACAATCACTTAAAATAACAGTAATAAAAAGATAAGAAAAGAATACTTTGATATACTTTAAGATAACATATGTAGCTATATCTAAACTACCAATTTTTATAAATTATTTTCTTTAAATGGTTAATAATAATTTACCTTGATATAACTTGAAGTTTAGAAAGAAACAATTGTTGGATAAGTTCTGGAAAAATTAAATGTAAATGCGTCTTATAATTTGTGAGTTACGTAACAGTTACATTATCAGTTTTAGGTTTTATTCTTTTTCAGTTTTAGTGTTTACAAATTTTGTTGCAATAAACTTATTCCGTCAAAAGATTTAATTTTCATGCGAGCATTAGAAATCTTCACTCAGAGTATTAATAATTTGAATGTTACGAATCTTGCAATGCAACTAACTTTGTAAACAGTGAAGTGTCATTGCAATTTGTAAAATCAGATATGCATGCCTCTGAGATTCTGTATATAGTAGGAACAGTACTTCTAAGTTACAAGAAGGTTAAGTGGCTATTGTTGTTGCAGGTGACGGGAATTGTGGGTAGAGCAGACGTCCTGGCTTGCGTCTTCTTCCTTGTATCGCTCCTGGCATACCACGGGTAATAACACTTTATATTATAATAGTCTCTCACACAACATCTACTTTGTGTGGCGCTACATAAATTTTATAATAATTCTAAGCATTTAGAAATTTTGCAATTCATGAACAGAATGTAAAGGTATGAAAGAATAAAACAATAAATATTTATAAAACGATATAAATTGTACGCCCTAGGTTGCTAAACTGTTTGGTAATTTTAATTTAATGAAATTGAAAAATGCATTGCAGTTGCTGTTAGTCGAGCTTTCGGGAGTTTTTAATTGCTGGCCTGCAATCGTCACGCATGAGTACTGAACTTCAGGCTTGTAGTTTATAACGAGTGAAATAAGCTCATTTCGTTTCGGTTTTAATTAGCTTTCTTTTAAATTGGTTTTTTTGCAACTAAAAGTTTAAGTTCCACACAAAACTGCATTAAAAATCCGTAATAGAACATGCTGTGTTCTTTAACAGAAGAAATCGATAAAATGAGGAATCCTACAAATAAAAACAGTTGTCAGTGGATACACCAGCTTTGTTAAACTGATAACAATTTAAATTCAAAGCAAATGCTAATGCGGCACTGACCTGAAAGAAAAGTCTTCAAGAGATCCTAGAGCTTACATCGCTTACGGAAACCATTCATTGCAGCACTGGGACTTTGTTTCTTAAAGTGTGCTACCGTTTTTACACCCACTAAATCCAGATTCCCAAATAAGAAAAATCCAATAAAAGCTATTTCCTTTTGCTTTTAAGAATTTAACTTATTTCATGTGTTTCGCGATAGGAAAAAAAGGAAAACTTTCTGCTACTAGTTACTTTTTCATTTATTTATAAGAAACAAACTTTTGTTTCATCTGCAGCTGATACTTTTAATATTAACTTGCTGTTTGATACGTTATTACAGATGCTGCATTTTATTATAGCTCTTGAAAATTTGGAATGTATCATGTAGAATACCAAACGATTATAACCAAGATTACATTTAGGACATGTTATATCCTTTTTAATTTCGGATATTTATTTAGAAACTTAAACTAACGTAATGTAAGCAACATGTCAACATAATTTTTCTTGATGTCACGACATATGTATGCAATTAGGGGAAACTAACCAATAATTGGCCTCCTTAAGAAAATTCTAAGTTTAACGGTCTTTTAGAAAAACATATACATAGTCTACTTAATGTTTACATATGTATTAATAAACTATAGAATTTATAGAAAATGTTTAAATTAACAGAACAGCTAAATGTTTTCTGACAAAAATTATATTATTTTTTTTCTTTAAGTACTACATGTTTTCTAGTTATTGGCAGAGTTGCACCCATTATTGGCCAGTCAGTTATTGGCACTGTGCAGGTGATAAAATTAAACAAAATAGGAGTCATAAAAACATTTAATTATTAGAAGTTGTTATAAAAGTAAGCAAGTTACAACGCAAAATAAAAAACTTATAAAATGAAAATAGAAAAAACGAAGTTATACAAAAATTAAGTCTGTAGTAAGCTGTAGTACCTAGCTTATAGTTTCTTTAAACAGGGATTGCATACAAATTCTTTAGAGATTTCTTTCACTTTTTGGAGACATATTTTATGGTACTGTCTAATTCGACAAACTTTACATTTTAAACCAACATTTACGCTTCTTATATTTTTAACACACATGTAGCAGAAACCAGAATTAACAAAACAAGAACTCGATAATGACTGTAATATACCATTTGTTTCTGATTTCTGCGTAATCACCGATGATGTATTGGAATCATCTTCAAACAATCTTCGTACATGGTTTTCTGATTGCTCCGTTTTTTCAGATCTTAAGCTATTTTCAGTAGTTGGAAGAATAACGTTTGAAATAACATTAACTTTAGATATTCCTTTACGAGGTTTCTTCTCTTTTTGTGTGAGCAGTTTGATTTCCTTATTTTCTATCCTCTTTTGTTTTCATTCAAGTTTCTCTAATTCAGCTTTTTCTTTAATTTCCTGTTGTTCATTAAATAGATTTTTCCAGCCACTGGATGTTTTAACGTACGGCATCTGATCTTTTTTGGATCGGTTACGAGTCCCTGTGCGGTGAGGAGTTTCAGGCCAAATTAGGTATTCATGAAGATTCCCTGTTTTTTTGTTGGAATTACTTTTGCACTCGGAAGAAATATCACCATAGTCAGCAATCAATTTATTCTCGTTACTGTGATTTAGTTCTACATTTAAAGAAATATTTTCTATTTCTTCACAGTCAGAAAGAATTTGAAGATTTTCCGTAGTCAGTGAATCGTTATAGCTAAAATCGTTTAGCTGCACGTTTGGGGGCACAATAACTATTGGAATATCTTCTATATTGTATGTTGCTACATTACGTTTTTGCAGATTTTCAGGACTACTTTTAGTTAAATCTAAATCGCAAATGTTTCTTAAATAATCATAAGATTCATGCTCTTGAGAATTTTCATTATCATCGGTTTTGTCTTTCATTTCTTGTGTTTGGTTGATATTATTACTAACACGTCCAGCAATATTCTTGCCTTTTTGAAGAAATTTCCAACAAATTTTGTAAATCTCGTCAGATTGCTCGTTCTCTATGTCAAAGGTATTTAAAGTCTTTGTGCCAACAATATTACAAAATTCATCGTAACTGATTGTATCTTTTGAAGTTTCAAAATTTTCTACAGCAACAGTGTCGTTTATGTCAGTTGTTCTGCCAATGCATTTTTTATAATGTAATGCATTTTGGTCCCACGAGAACACGCCTTAAAACCATTTGCAGTAGTAGAAGGCTTTATATCTTGTATCGTTTTTAGCAAGGGAGCAAAATCTAGTTTTGTAAATTGTTTCATAGGATTTTGTCGAGAATAATCTAATCTAGCTCTTTTTCACGCATTTTTAATAGGTTTAAACGCTGCAACGTTCGCAGGTTGTAGCAACCTAGTAGTGTTTGGGTATAATGCTATCAGGATTATTTGCAAACGAGTGCAAAGTTCACTTAATTGAATTGTTAGATGAGTCTTGTGTCCGTCGACAAATAAAATGATAGGAAAAGTAACATCCTTTAATTTTAAATACTTTTGAAATACGTTGGCTATATACTCATAAAACAGTTTGAAACCATTTGAACTGTGACCCACACCTCATCCTTCTGGAACTGTATCTATGACATTTTTCGGCATTCGTTTATAGGGGTAGATAATCATTGGAGGTACGGTGTTACCACAAGGCGAATAGGAAAACTTCACGGTCAAGTTAGATTTAGCTGGAGCTGTATCAACTTCATAAACATCTTTGGAACCTTTTAAAGCTACCACCTTAGATTGTTTTGGATTAAACAGAAAGCAGGTTTCATCGCTATTAAATATTTTAATATATGAAGAAATTATTTATCACTTAAATAATTTTCTATTTTATTAAACCACTGCCTTATATCATTTTCGCAAATATTTGCACTGGCCTTTCTTACTGATTCTGAAGTTCTATTAGTCAACTGCGAATGCCGATTAAGAAAAGCTTGAAACCATTTATCACCGGGCAGATTGTCTTAAAAAATCGTCGGTTTCTTAATATTATCTAAATACGTTTTGACTGACATCTGAATATCTATTTTTCTTTGCGGAAAACCTCTAATATCCAGTCTACAAGAGTATTTTCTTCGGCAACACATAATACAGAATTAGGCCTGTGTTTACTTTTTACAAAATTTTCTGATAAATGAAATTGCAATGTAGAACGAGGAATATTAAAAACAGCAGCGGCTTTTCTTTTAGACATTCCATGATTAATAGCATCTAATGCATGTGTAATATTGGCCTCCGTATAGGTTTTTCTATACAATGATGGCATTTTCGTTTTCGGCATCTTTTTTAAACACTAAAAAGAATAAAAGCTAATCAGCAATATGTGTTTCTAGTATACAGTTTTATTTGCTATTGATCTTATAACACTGCCAATAACTGGAAACTGTGACTTTTAAAAATGTGCCTGTTATTGGCATACATGTCAATTATTAGCAGTTTCGTAAGATTTGTTGCTAGTAATTGGCATATCATTTATTTCTATTTAGAATAGAATTTGAGGTTAGATACGTAAAATGTAGAACACAATATGTATTTCTACCAAAGTTACCACAAACTTGTCTTGTCACTCACCTTAAGAAATTTGTTAATATTTCAACACTTTTCACGCACTTGGTTTATGATAGTAAATAGTTAGCTTGTTAATTCTACTGGAAGAGTGTGCTCTTATGAGTCAAAGTTTGAAGATTTTAAAAAGCGGCATATTTAAACATTTGGATGCATTTAAAACTAATAAATGAAGAAAATAGAACAAGTGACCAATTACTGGGAAGGAGGACAATAACTGGTTAGTTTCCCCTATGTTATGTATTTTCAAAACACTATATGCAAGAATGCCTATAATATAAAAACAACAAAAACCCATCATAGAATTAATATTTGCATTGAATTTTTCATCAAGGCATTTCTAAAGATCAGTCAGTCCGACAGAGGAGCTTTGACACTTTTCAAAAATTTTATTTTTACATGATAATGTATGATTGACTTTATTTATTAATGTAGCGACAATAAATTCTGTAAAATGTTTACCAAAACCTTAATTTTAAAAATAACTAACAGCAAATCTACCGTGATTTACAATTTAAGACATTTCTCTCAAAAACGTCAAGTTTGATTAGTGACGATTTCCCATTACTGCATGGATTTATTCCGTTCCTCAACTGCTACTAACGTCTTCATGATGTCTTCTAAGACAA
>VTPC01006885.1:0-41356 GCA_011009095.1 Ignelater luminosus | reverse complement strand
TTTAGCATTATTTATAAAATTGAAACAAGTACTTACCATGATATGTTTAAGGCTTTCATTTTAATTACGTCTATCAGTCTCTGTCCTAAATAATTTTGTATGTATAACCATTACGCACGATCTACTTCAATCTAATGCTAAGTAAAAATATCTCACGAACGGATCGTTTTTATATTTTTCATTTTCGCGTAGGGAAAAAGAAAATAAAAAGGAAAAAACTTCAATGCTAAGTTTTTTATAATATCCACAATGAATATTCGCTACTTAACTCACTTTATGTTTATTTATACCAACAGCAAAGGCATCACCGTGAGCTTAAATTACAGACCCCTTGCTGGCGAAAGTAATTTTTTACCTTGAACTCGTTAATTTTATGTTATTTTTACTGCCCAGTGCTAGATGGAAGCATCACGAAACCCACCTGCAATTTTTTACCTGTTTTTAAGGTAATGAGAGTTATTTATTCTGGGCGTAGCTGAAACTTCTCAGGGTGTATTATATGAATTTTACATTGCTGAACTTCTCGATTCCTTTAACTTAAAATTTATTGGTTGTACTGACGAATAAAAAGAAATGTTTTATGGTACCCAACTTTTATTTTTCAGTTTACTTCCTTTCCTTGTTTTCTCGAAGATTTTCAGGGATTAATTTGTATTGGAAAAACTATCATGAAGGCGTTAAAGTTCCACAGGAATTTAGAAATTTAAACATTAATTTAAATCAAAATCAACAAGCGAGAACCTATTGGGATCTAAAACGTCTTACAAGAGTTTGCTTTCAGAAGAGTTCTCGTGGAATTTGAATGTCACTAAAAGTTGACTTACTACGAGCAAAATTCTTTTTATTGGTATACAGGCTCAGGTAAAATTTTCTTAAAATATTTACTTCACGATTACTATTATATTTATCATGAATAACGTATAAGTAATATATATTTATTGCAAATAGAAATCAAAGTTACAAATTCCTGATAATCAAACTTTTTCGACGAAGCATAAAAACAAATCTTCATATAATCCAATTATAGAAAAGGAGAGTATTAAATAAGAGTATCGTAAATTTTTCTTGTTATTTAAATACTTACCTTGTGCTGTTTTTAGTTTAAACGCAAGAGGATAGTTCAGTTTAATTCAATAAAAAAAAGAAATCTGTTTCCGGAGTTTTAAAGTGTTTCTTCCACAAAAATTTAATTTGGAATTTAAAAAATTATCTAACTCCTGGAATTTAAAAAAATACTCTTACCTTCCAAATTAAACTTTGCACATCAAACAGTTATTGCTTCGTGGTTAGAAACAAACTTCTAAAATCAAGCACTAATTGGTGCAGTTCTGTTTCTTGTTTAGCTTTGAAACATTAACATACGGGAAGTTGAGCTTGACAAATAAACTTCGTGAGTAACAAACTCTATTTTATGTATTGGAGATCCATAGCTTAATGTTCTTATGTGTTGGATAATTTAAATTAAGGTACTTGCTTAAGTTTTATTTTTTATTTATTTATTTTTCTCAACCGGTTTCGTGGCTATGCACATCACAACGAAACCGGTTGAGAAAAATAAATAAATAAAAAATAAAACTTAAGCAAGTACCTTAATTTAAATTATCCAAACTCTATTTTGCCTCAGTTGCCTTTATTATCTTCTTAGATAGTTTTGGCTTTTGGGCTAATTAGACTACCTGGCCAATTAACCAACTTTTTTTTATCCCAATGGGTTTTCAAAACCTGTGGTGTCTTTAGGACTATTGAGGCTTTTAGGGTTCGGAAAAGAAAGTAAGCAGACCATTTTGAGCAGCGTCAAATTTATTTTGGTTAATACAAACCTCAGAAAACGCGGTGCATTTGAGAATCAATAATTCTCTGGGTGCCTCATGATATGCAACAATTGAAAAATATTATTTTCAATATTATGTATGGTACGTACGACATTGCATCATAGATGCAGTCTAAACTGATTTTAAGACGCCTAGTTGAACGATTCAATTTGTACACAAACGAACTCCTGCCAGTAAACCAGCTCAGTTGTCGGAGACAGTTGCAATTCAATACTGCTTTGATCAATGAACAAGAATTAAATTTGTAATATTTGCTCTGCGGGTAATCTTCATACCACATGTTACAAATAAACAGTTAAGAGTTTCCACTGATCTCAGGTTGTCTAAGCTCAAAGAGCAGTTACAGCGATCATGGTCTTGGATTAACCTTAAACCACGTCTATGCTTTACTTATCTATACCAGAATTAATGGTTTTCCATTAATAAAATAATAAAGCATTACAATCTTTAATTGGAGAAAACAACATTTTTTTATTTTGTTACGGGAAATGGGAATTAGCGATCCAGAGCGGATTTCCCGATAGCATAAATTACAACAGCCATATGGCTAACTCTGCAGGTCGGAAGTCGGAGTGGTTTGGCGATATGCTTCGTGGGTGACCACTTACCAAAAGACAAAGTAGGGAAATGAGTCAAAATCACTGGATGCCAGCGACAATAGCAATTGGTTCTAAATATGTAATACAGCCTTGTCATATGGATAATGCACTCAATAATGTTTTCTTTACGTTAACGAAAGTGAACTTAAATGGTACATCCGGTACAACAACGCTTATTCTATATTTATTAACTCAGTGACACATAAACATCGAAAACAGCAAGTCCTGGACAGCAATTTCAGCGGATGTCAAATGCCTGACCGTTTACAGCTGTTCAAACATACAAACAACAATGTAGGATTTAGCAAATATGTATATTAACGGCACAACGAAAGAAAGCATTTGATGGGTGAATCCCGCTTGGTGCTATTATTTGCAGACATTATAAAAAAACAAAATATCTAAACTCTCATCAACTTTTAATCTACATAGTTTTTCATACACAAAAGAAATTAAATGAGAGAATCTGATTATTTTGATATAAGCAAATTAAATGCATGCATACAACATCCAAAAGGTAACAGATTAATGCAATGTGCGTCGGGTTCGTTATTTATGTTCACACGACAAAGAATCATCTATAAATACACAAATTCTATAATTACGTATATAGGAAAGGTCGGTGCAACTTAACAGCCTACTAAAGCGACATTTATTATCTTTGCATTACATTTTAGGTTAATACCTCATTTTTCGAATTCGATAAACAAATAATTAGTCCCAATAATGGAATTTATGTACAAAAACAGGTGGAGCGTCGACTATAAATCGCTTTTTGACGCTTATCTGTACATTATAACTTATTCACTTAAAACTATATTACAATGAATCCTGATTCATCTTACAACCGAACATTAAACAACAGCGAGATTTACTTATGACTAATGCAATAAAACAATTCGAATGGAATGCATTATGCAGGAGAGTGCATTGAACTTCTTGGTACAATAACAACACATCACATATAATTTTAATTCGATTCGCGCACTAGTTATTTTAACATAGGTGCAAGTTCGACGAGCGGTACAATTTTCAAGATGGTTGTCCAGAAGTTAAACGCAACAACTTCTATTGTGAAAATCTCGATTGTATTAATTAACATCTAAAGTTCACACTTAACGCATCGGTCCGGTAGGCTTATAATTGTGATAACTCTTCGTCAAGCTTCACTATAGCTGGAAACACAAAATGAAATGCATGTACGATAATGATTTGAATCATTGATGAACGGTTGTCGCTAGATACACCAGCTGCAATTTCATGCACGTACTAATGCTGCGTCAGACGACAGGTCGTGATGACATATTAACGTGATTCGGATTTGACGAGATTCATCATTCATAACATAATAGTTATAGGCGATAGTGTTCTTGATACCCGGGAATTAAATCATAATATTGTTTGGAGTTCGTTGTGGCCTAAATACGATCAGCAAATCACTACACTGGATACCTATAGCTCGAAAAGGGTTTTTATGATAAACACTAAATAGTTCACAATAAGATACGGTAGATAGAAGAACTTTTACAACGAAAACATACAGAGCAGATCTCTCAAAACTCACCCGAACATGGTGTCCGCTCAATATTGAAGAAAGTTTGTTGGTAAAGACTTAATTTGAGATATTTAAGGGTTGAACACTTTAATTAAGTCAAACAAGCATAGGAAATTCTGATAGGCAATGGAAATATTCTTACGCAATCTAACTGGATAACAGAAAATATAATTTTACGAGACAGAACAGAATAAAATAAACCCACCCTACATAGAAGTAATCAATCTGTCTGCATCTAAGAAGTTTAAAGCACTATATAAAAGAAATTGAAAGATATTAGAATTAAAAACAATGAAACCATTTACCGTTTAGAAATATACTTTAAAGGAATAAAATGAATTTACAAAAGCAAGCTCGTCTCGGCCAGACTCTTTGACACTTAGCAAGATTTATGATGTCTCTGTCCTTGAAAATAGAAAAATAAGATGTATTTTCAAAAACGTTTTTCCTACTAAAATTCTTATTTTTAAATTAAAATGCGATATTAAGAAATTATTAAGTCTAGACCACAGAATAATGTGTTTTACTGAAGACGGAATAATATAGAGGATGCATCCAAAAAAATAGCTGTATAATAAATGACACAAAAGGGAATACCATTTTACTAAAGAGAAACCAATTTCAGAAAATAACATTTTATACATACACGCATCCGCTTTATTAATGTGCAGATTAAAACTAATTGATAACAATAAATCTAATGAATAAAATAGAACAACCACCTCAGGTCCTAGGACACGTTGGAATATTATTACCTATACTAATTAGTTATTAGTAATTGTTAACAGAGTAGTTGGGAGGTTATGTGTTCTTACTTAAATAACCAGCTTAAAATTACGCGTTATTATTGTATATTTTGGATGTTACTTTTTATTCATCTTCCTAAATAAACGATAAATGGTAATTAAACTTTAATAAAACTTCATAAGTTATTAACAAACTAATATTCTTCCTCTTAATTTGAAAGTGAGTTTGCCGGTAACATATTGAGCATCTAATATTTCGAGAAAATATGAAACAAATTTAGGTAATAAAGACACACGCTAACGAATATAACAATCACGATTTCAACTAGTAGTGTTAAATTTTGCACTTTTATAAAAAACTCCCACAAAATACTAAAAAACTAAAATTTCCTTACGTATTTAAATAGATATCGAAATAATGTCCTTAAAGTATATGAGGTCAGTGTCCATGTGATATCTCTAAATCAGACAAGAACACCTGATCTTTTAACTTTCAAGATCTGTAAAAATAACAACAAAAAAAGCATTCCAAAATTATATAAGTTTGTGAACCTATCATATCTGATTGGTCAGCAGAGCTCACAAACGATGTTTGGCGCACCAAATAATCATTTGTTAAAGAAATTTCAAAAAAGTCTGTAACGGGAAGATGCTCAAAAGTATGCACAAGTCCCGTCCAGACCAATGGTAGATGTTAAATCCCGTAGCTCATTCCGCAGATGGAGTGGATTCTCAAATGAACTTACCTAATCTCACACAAAGAGAAGCTCACCAATTTCCAAAATTCTTATTAAACTAATAGATGTTCACAAAAGAGGGCGCCAGCAGTCGTAGATCGAAGGGTTCTGATGGTCGGTCACGCGACTACTCGTGAATCCGACACCCTGTATATAGGCTTCTTGCGAAACCTCACCCTGTGTGTAACTTACCTCGTGGAAGCTTTATTAAAACTCGCTTCAACGTTTCACAATTGAGACTCAACACGAACTAAAAAAAAACTGTACAAACACGTGATTTGTCTTAATTAATTTTGACAAGGAAGTCCTCTGAAGACTTCCTTCTTTTTAAAAAAAAAAAGATCCAAGAAAGAAATACCAGTTTAATATTTACTTCTCTCTTGAACAAAGGTATCTGACCTTTAATTGAAATTTATACTAAGCACCACCGTGCTTTTTAATAGCCAAACGAACAAAGTAACGAAATTAACGCTGATTCGTCTGGACCAGAGATCCACTTACAAAAAAAACAAAATGTAAATAATCGACCTTTCTTACATTTATTAAAACAATAATAAAAAAAGAGTTAAATACACATAAACAAGAATATAAAAAAACAAAATAACACTACAAAAGAATATCAATAAAAGGTATTAAATTATTTCTTCACTGGAGAACAAAGTTGATAAACAAATAACGCGAAAATAACAATAAAAACAAGTTATTACAATAAACAAAAAAAAGGATTCTGTTACGTTAAGATTTCAAAATATGGAACAAAAGGCCAAAATCTAAATATTAAATTAATTAAAACAAGATAAACTTGACAATGAATTTTGAAATAGCAACAAATAAACTTTATATCTAATAACAAAGAAAAACAGTAGTCAAAAGTTATTAATTATGTTGCAATAATTTAAAAAACACCAGCTAAAATTACCTGGGAACGTTCCTGTTACAAATTAGTTAAAAATATTACTCGTAAATATTATAATTCAATGAGAAAATACGAAACTAATCTTGCCTAAGCAAGGTTTTCGTATGGAATATTTCACAAATTCCACGTTCTCCTAGTCTTTTATCAAATGGAACAATCATTAAAACTCAAATAACAAAACAAAACAGGTCTTTCTTACTATAACGGCAATCTTTCTTCCAGGTGATATGTGCAGGTCTCTGATTCCCAACGACAGCAGCTCATTCACGTTTGCCTGGTCCCACCAATGTTCAAGGACACTTAGATTCCAAAGAACAATCACTTTTATTAACGTTGACCAAAAAGCACAAGAACAAAATCCAAGTGTTTATACACCAGCTTTATAAACTAAAATCACTTTGAGTCCCAAACGCTCTTTAAGTTTACTTAGTCCATTCGGATCACGGAGCTTCCAAAATGTAATACACACACACAGTTCAAGTCTTTACGAGGCGGGCAGTTTCTGTTGTCGACAGACCCTTTAACGTTCCATCAACGGGACCAAAATTGTTGCGTTTCTACCCTCTACAATTTTTATTTCCTGGGAAATACCAGCGTAACTGTAATTGAAGCAAAAACGCCTCCACAATAACAAAGCTTTCAAAGCACCGCTTTTCGGTAAACAAACCGGCTTTCCTTCGTGAATAACACGACAAAGACCCGACGAAATAGGATTTCTCGAGTCCGATCTCTCTGTTACTAAGAGAATCGCTTCAATTAAATTCGGTTTGCAACCAATTCGGATTTGTAGGGGGTAACGCCAAAACTGACCCGTACGTTGGTTCGAGTACGCAGCTATCAACGTAATGCCTATTCTCTCTGCGTCTCCTGTTGCGCAATGTGTACTTACTAGAGTGGGGTTGGAAAGTCAGATACACGACCTAACAGGTTAAAAATGCAGAAAGTCTTATGGGACAATGGAAAATTCCACTTCGTAGATTTACCAGCTTAAACCTGACTCAATCGAGACTGTGTGACTCCAATTTGTGCGACTAAGGTTCCAGGAATTTTATATTGGAAAATAGCAAAAGGCACGTCTACCGGAGCCCAGAAGTCGACACGAGTTATCAATTCTTTAGAATAACATTGTAACAAACATTCGTTTATAGAATGAAATAATTTAAATATTACGCGTCAGGAAAACAAATACCTGAACGAGACAGAGGCGGATTTAGTGCGAATTTGAAAATAACATTACAAGTCGCGGAGAGACATGGTACGTATCTGGCAATCTAACTTCTAGCCTATTACATCAACCCGGCGAGAGAGCCAAGTCTCAAAGAACAGACGGCGCTGAACCAACTGCATCGCTTTAAATTACCTTACCATTTTAAGAAATCTTACTAGAGAAGTGCATGGCGTGATACGTTTTGCAACATTAAGACATAGATGCGCCTGTCCCGTCAGTTGAAAAGCATAACGCATCTATCCTGTAGGCATCTTTAGTATGTAATGAACAAAAAATAACTGTTTTGAGGAGCAGTACTAGCCGCAACCACAAAGCTAAGTACTTTTCACTTTATCGAAGTTTGGTACAGCAAGATCTTAGCTCCTGCACACATTTCATAACATAATATTAATAATTTATTCATTCCACACTTCCTAAGACAGACACATGCGGAATGGAAACTAACGACTGGACATAAGAAAAGCAATAAGAGCACACAGAAGAGACCAATAAAGCTTGAACTATAAGTAACGACACAATTCTTTTACGTCCAATTCTGCTTAATTTCCGCGAAATATATCTCTTCATTGACTACCCAAAGTTATTGGCTGTTAAGTTCAATAAAAATGTAGACTGTATATTTAACATAGTTTTATGTTTACTATGTATTTGTACTACTAAATATTTTTATGGTTGTCCAATGCGACAGACCAACAACAAACGCACAACATACGTATCAACAATACAGAAAGTGTTCCTTGTCGCAACCAGAAGTCCGATCTCAGCGCCACTGTTACCAAGGTGATGTTGCGGTCGCAAACTGGCGGGAGAATCGAAACTTCGGTCCGAACGCAGGAATACGCAATAATACAAATTAAATTATAACATTGGCTACGCTAATACTTTCTCAATCTTTTTAAAAGAACTTTTTACTTTTTACAACTCTTTTCCTTTCTGAATACTTTTTAAACAGTCCTAAATCTCTCAACTCAATTAAGATGGGAAGGAACAAATTTCTGTCGGCCATTGCAACATTGTTTTTGCGTAACGTACTTTTGCTAAGTTGGGCTAAAATACAGCCTGAGAAATTAAATGATTTTTCTTTTAAAGAATAACTTTTTCTTTAAGCATTCCTTAAGTCTCTTGGTTAACAAAACGTCCTGAAGCATTTTCATCTTGATCCATTGCCTGCCATTTATTGGAAAACTTTTCTCTTTACTTGTATTTTATCTTAGGTGGGTGGTATACCGAGTGTGGAGTTTCAAACCCGTACATGAGACAATACATGGAGATTTAAATTTTTCTAATTTCTGCTTTCCAAATGAACCTACAGAGGAGGTAATGGTATCAATCGATAGGGCAGAAGGTCCTTCTCAATCTGGCTTGAATTGGTAAATGGTATCGTTAGAGCAGAAATTTTTTCCAAACCTGACTTCAATAAATTAGTCCAATGAACAAACTTGTTTAACGCATTTGAATTATGGGGTTCAAATAACAAATCTACAAGTAGGAATTGCAATCCCGCTCCACTTATTGGCCTGCGGGACCTCGCACCTTTTAACGCGGATCCGCGGACCCCGCAACTTTGAAATATGGCGCCAAATCTCCCGCGTAAATAAAAATTTTACTCAACGAGCTGTTTCGCTGAGTGACCTTACCGCTTGGCGGCGGCGCGCGGGGCGGCGGCGAGACGCGGGCGCAATTCCACCGTGGAATAATCATAAGCAAAAGTATTTTCTATACCAAAGGAGGTATTTAAAAATTAGTCAAAATAAATATTTTAATTATTCTTAAAAAGTATATAGCTCTATACTGTTATGTGTTGATTGTTTAATATATATGTCTAATAAAAGTTGATTTTTCGAACAAAAACATCTTGTTTTATTATGATTCTATTGTATTAAGAGTGCGGGATGGAAAATGCTGTGGGATTGCAATCCCTATCTACAAGGGCAACTAAAATAAATTATAGAAGTAATAAATTGGGGAGCAGGAGTTGCAAAAACCTGAATCCCCATGCATTATTCTATGTACGGGTTTGAAACTCCAGACTCGGTATAGTACCTTCTTCAGTAAAATTGAAGTACTTTAGTCCAAGAATGTTTTCAGACTCAGACATAACGTAGACTTTATTCTCGATGACAATTACTCTGTTTGCAGAATTTTTAGTTAGTTTTCTATATCTGGCTTTTGTTCTGTTTTCTTCATCTTCTGCATAATTTTGTGCAGATAAACATTCTCTTCTTGAGCTTTTTTGCTACTTCTTTTCGTCTTCTAGTTATAAGTCAACCACTTTTGGGCAAACGCTTCTCCTTGTCTAATAATATTTCAGGATATCATTGCACTATTTGAATTCTTCTTGCATAAAATGATTTACTGTAACTCTTTTTGTTAGCTCTTTCTGTACAAAAATGGTCAACTTTCAGATATTTACACTTTTCGCTAACATCATATTTACAAACACAAATTACATTAAAAGCAACTTATAAATTTGAAATCTATACTAATTGCTGTTTACTGGTATATGAATTTTTTGTTAAAACCATGTGATTACTATGATTAGGAAATAATCAAATTCGTCCAATTACTTATAGATCAAACTTTACTTAACAGAAGAAGTTTGCAAGGTTCTGCACATTCAGGTAGTTTTTTTCCATACGGTGTCACGTTTATTGATATATTGGTCTGGTCATTGTATGCAAATCACTAACGCCAACATTTTTCAGTAACAAGGGTGCAACTATGCTCTATTTTGCTTGTGTAGTAAATGTTTTGGGGTTTCACTAACTACATCCTAACCATTTTGAAAATTAGATTTTCTAGGGTGCAAATTCTATCCAATGTTTGCAAACCCAACTGACCTTGCACGCAATTTTGCTATACTATAATAATAAAATATAGAGGTCTCTTGGTACTTTGTTCATGAATTTAATATTAAAACTCTGGGGCTTCCTTTGCACAAACCTTTGCAAACTGCATCGGAGGATGTCTCAGAACAATTGATTTAAACAGGTATAACCAGTGAAATATGACGATACGCCTAATGGTACAAGGTCGCACTCGAAATTTAACAGAGGTGGGTTTGCGAAGATTTATTTATGCCTCAATAAACAAACAATAGTAATTACCTAGGAGTAAAATTACTAAATATTCCAACACTTTATACTAAAAGTAAGTAACGTTTGAAAAGTAAACTCGAAAATTGTTCTCTTTGCAATGATTATTATTAGACTCATTATTATTTATGCTGCTTTGGTAAGGTAGTATTCAATAAGAAACAATTAGAAGTTTATAATTAGAAAGACTTGTTCACGTCACACGCTCTGCTCTTACTGTCGTGTGTCATCCTGGAGAATTTAAGAACTTGCTTCTCCGCAAGTTTTGGTGACATGGCATAACGGGAAAGTAGTCGTAAAAACGTAATTTGTTTCATATTCAAGGAATGACTACACGTTTTTTTAACTGTTATTTATAAAGTTTATGCTATTAGATAATTAATAGAATAATACTAAATTTAGTCAACCTCGACTAGTTTCATCTAGTTCCTCAAAGGATCGAAATTCCACCTAAGGGCTGCAACATAAATTTATTTTAGATGCAGAGTGTAAGCTGTAAGTTTAACATTCTTTAATCAAGTTACAATTATAATTTACATATCTTGAGAAAATCACAATATTGCTTTTTACTCATTATTTTTGGTTGCTTTTGCCTACAAAGCATCAGTTTAACCAGACCAAACTTTTCTTCAAACGTGCTATATCACAAGCGAAACAAATTCTATAAACCACAGAATCGTTTATGAGATATGGTTTTGCAAAAAGTAAATGACCTTGAAAAGATCAAAAGGTAAAATAAGATCGAGAAATGGATGACATGAAAGTTTCAAGAGTGTTTGGACGTCTTCAAATGGTATAAGTAAATTTCTATTACAGTAATAATCTTTTTGGGAATTGAACTTTTTCCGTAAAATTATTAAAGATACCAGGATATTTCTCTTTGTACTTTTCTTATCAGTCTAAATTGAACCAAGAAAAAAATACAAAACAAAACTTTTAAAATGTCGAGTTCCCATTTTTTTGTCAAGTATTTTAAAAAGTCTTTCGTAAGCGTTATATCACTACACGAAGCAAATCTAAATGATAACGAAAAGATCCCTGAATTGTCCCAAATGATATAAAATAGCCCGTCGTATATTGGGCAAATTGACAAAATATCCGTAAGGGTCTCGGGGTGACCTTAAAGGTTCGTGAGGGTGTCAGAATGTTTGCTGAAATACGATATTATTAAATTTCACTTGGAAAACATTATTATTACAAAGAAAAAAACTTGTTTGTTGTTGTTGTTCAAATAAACTATTTTTCGTAGTTTACGAAATGTATCCGCTTATTCTTAATTAGCGCAATTAAATTATATAACTATCTAACTTGTAACGCAAATACTCTCCCTACGTTTTAGTTAGCAAACAGAAATAACGTATCGTGTTACTTACCTCTAATTTCTAAAATAACATGTATTTTCACCTTTCTAAAATCATATTCTGCAAAAGAAAACTTGAAATGAGATTCTACATGACATCGGTAGTCGTCACGCTAGTCACGTAAATAAACTCAAAATAAAATCAATTAAGGCATTCTTGTGCGTTGCGATTAAAAAAGAGTTATTTGAAAAAGAGACCCGCTTAATTTTGAGCTAACGAGAATTTTTAATACCAAAGTTTGTTTTAATTTAAAACAGAACTTTCTTGTCTGAGATGCTCTTTTAGCAATTTTACGACGCGTATAGAGATCGGGTTGCTCGAGCAGCGTGTGATTGATTGCCGGACTTGCTTCCTAAATCTACTGTTCCTTGCTTTTTATGAGTTCCCTTAGCGTGGTAATGTGTTGTTTCAAGTACATTATGGTTGAATATGAGAAGTTCTTTTAGGTATTTATTTCTTTTTCCGCCTTGAAATGGGAACTACCGGAATTTGTAGAAACATTCCAGAATTAATTAACCGAAGGAAAAATTTTAAACTGGCTGTGACACTTGATAAAACTTCAATATTAGTTTTCACTAAAAACTAGCGAGTTTGCAGTTTCATTTAAAGTTTAATAAAAGTTTAAAACACCTGTACCGATTTAATCTTTTATATGCGAAATAGTTCCAATAGTTTCGTTGTGCGCTGCAGTATATGCAGTATATACGTTACCTTTAAGTGGTGTAGACTACCTTTATTTAGGAATGTGAACACAACCACAGGACCTCAAATACTTTTTCCGTGTATATAAAAGAGAAAAATGTAAAGCATTAAAAATGTCGAGGTAAACGTGAAAAATGAACCTAGAATTTGTTAGAGCAGAATTATACATATCAAAAATGAAGAAATATCGTGTTTGCGACTACTAACAACTATATATATTTTTGTGTATATTCTTATCAATCTAAGTCACATTCATTCTACGTAATCAAGTTGATAAAGGTAAAATAAAAAGATCAATATCAACACTTTTACATTTAAATATGTTATTTTCACTTTGAAAAGAAAGGTCTATGTTTACATATTGTTTTGTTTCAACACGTGGAGAGAAACATTTTTTCAGAACCAGATCAAGATATTTTGGTATAACTTAAATCTATTTACGTATAATTAATAATAATAAACTTTAACCTACTTCGAACTGCAAAACACATGAACCCACACCTGGCTTAATTCATCATCACACTAACTAACTAAATTAACAAGATACACTGTAAAATTACTTGCCCATAGTACTTTAGAAGGCCAGGAGATAATGTCAAAAACGCTTCTCAATGGCCAAAAAATTCTATTTGGAACTAAATTAATTTTGACAAAGTAATCATTTTTAAAAGTTTCCAAAAACCATCATTTAACATAAGTAGCTTAGCATCAAGAATTGAAATCCTAAAGGAAATAAACAATGCAAAGATATCTGGTTATACTAGCAAAGATGAAATCTGAATATATGATCATGTGTGGTCTTCTCATTTCAGTAAACACTTTTTACTCCATCTACCTGTGTATTAAGATGTAATATTTTTTGTATTTCAATAATGATTGGGCTCCAATGACCTCTGGTGATTGCTGCACTTCTATTATCAGAAAATCACCCTTGCTTTCTTAAAAGTCAAAAGGACATGCTTTTATCTTTTCCAGAGCTGATTTAAAGTTTCAATACGACACAAGGCCTTGGAAATATATAGAATGATGCAAAAGTTTTTCGAAAAACAAGACATATTTCGACGAAGCCGTACCGACAGAAACTCTTACAAGCATTGGAGGAGGATGATTTTGACTGAAGGTTGGAATTTTGCGAATGTTACTTGTAACGGAAGCTGATTCAGGTTTGACGAGTTCTCTTTCAAGTTAAGTGAATGAGTGAATAGGCACAAGTGCGTTTATTGGAGTACAGGAATTATTGAAAAAAAAGGCAAATGTCCCTATTATCACGGTGTGGTGTAAAATTTGAGCTGGAACATATTTACTCAAATGATCAGTAGATGCTGCTAGGTACCATCAAATGTTGTCAGACGTTATCATTTCCGAACTTAAAAGTAACTTTTTCATGTGGCAGCAAGATGGATGAAAAGAAACAGATGAAACTGACACTGGCAAACATTAATTATCAATAAGTGTAATTCACGAAAGGCCCGAAACAAGATGGTGCAACAAAAGGACTGAAACGATTTGGACCTATTTGGCCAGAAAAGGGTCCTAGTGTGGTATCTATTACAAATAAATATACTAGTTTTCAGCGTGACAGGATTAGATGTCTAGCATCTTGCATTTATGTAGGTTTCGATTTTGAACGAAACCAAATTGTAATATGTTCAATGTTGAAGAAAAAAATCTGAAAAGAACCGAATGAACGGATTTCTATAGCAATACCCAGAGGAAACTTGTGAAGTGAACGTCAGTAAGTTTTGATCTCTTTGAAAAGAGACTCATCACTGCACACCGGATAAAATTTACAACTGTGATAAAACTGACATTACAACTGTACCCAACAAATCGCCTAAAATAATATTTCGGGGGGGGGGAGAAACATGTGGCATCAGCCGAAAGAAGAATCCCCGTGTAACCGTAATTTGGCTCAAAATATTTGATAAAGGTTTGACCCCGTTGTACGTTGCTGTAGAGTTGTTGGTGACCCTCTTCTGCCAAGCTGATGATGCCGTTAAGGTGCTTGTTATTGAAGGCCGTGTTGTGCTCCGCGACAGGAGCAATGGATATGTCGCGGGTGATGTCGATTCTGGTGGTGATGGTAGCGGTTGTAGAAGTGAATAGCGTCCGTAGCTGAAGTGAACTTGAACTCGCGGTAACTTAATGGAGTCCGGTATTTGGAATATCAATCGGTTTTCAGGGCCACACCCCTACTCGCACGGTGTAGGGGGTGAGCTCGGTAGCGGCCGCTAGGAGTAGACGGTGACAGTGGTAAAGGGGACTTCGGGGCCGTAAACTTACTTATACCCCGGCCCGGGACGCGTTCAGAGTACGGACACCCAGGAGAGCACGGGAAATTAAACACCCGCGCCAATAGTCGTGCCTCTCCCCCTAGGCAACGATGTACGCGGGTGAAAAAGGGGCACAGGGTCTGGAGATCTGCATCCACCCAAGAAACGCAGAGTGCCTCGGCTGAAAAGGCCGGCGGCACTACTTGGTCTTCGCCCCCCCCCCGCCCCCCCAGAACGAAGGTTGGCAGTAGCTGCTGCAACAGGTGGCACCACCCAGGGTGAATTGCCAAGGGGTCGGGTGTGCCTGACGCGGGCCAATGCGTACACCGGTTGATGACCGGAAGGGACCACTGCCGACGTCTGCACCGAACGGACACTACGGGGAACTATGATAATTTGTAAATAGTTGACACTATAGCCTCTACTTCAACGGTACAGGAAAGCTCCATTTATTAATTTTGATCCAGCAGCCTAACATACTTTCTGTAGTATTATCTAGAAAAGTACATTAGGAATGTTGTACTGAAGAATTACTCATTGCAGCAGCATCAACTAGTTCCAGTTCCTTTAGAAGCTAAAGAGGTATTTGATAATTTCTTTATCATCCTGTAAATCCTTAATAAATATATGAATGAATGCTACAAAGAGTCATAACTCATATTTGCAATATTCATTTTTAAAGTAATATATTATGATCTACTGGAAACTAGTTTGAGAACAACAATCTAAAATTTAGTAGCCTACAAACTTTAAGAGTACATCAAGCTAGTAAACAAACTAAAAAATGTGAATAGTAAAACAGAGAACTATTATCTGTGAATGAGGAATATAGTCTTAAAGCAAATACAAAACGAAATCTTAGCAATGCAACGAAACCATTTACAAAAAGCAGAAAAATAGTTAAAAATCCAAGATTAGCATTTTGGTATTCGTATTGAAATATTTGTTCTTTTACTACTAAACTAGCATCTTATAGATATTACAAGTTTCTTCAATATGCGTATTTATCTAACAACAAAATTTGTTTTGAATTTTGTGACTACCTGTATTAGATTTATCTACGATATTCATATGGGTGTTCGACAAATGATCCTTGGACCTCATTTGACTTAATTACAATAAAAAACAGATTGCATCGATGGACTTGAAAACTACAAAAATAAAGCAGAATTGTTCTGCAGATCATGCAATGTCTTATGGCAAAAGAATCGTAAAGGAGGTTGGAGCAGTCAACTGGAATTTTTATGCAATTAATCCTACTTGCAATGCTTTTATTCGATACTTAAAGAGTTTGGTTTTGATTTCACAGTGCAACAGAAAAGTTCCAAAATAAAATTTCTCAAGGAAAATCGATAATATCTGATCAAAATAGTCTACTCCTCAATTAATTCTGCTAGGCCTAACTCAGAAAAAACGCTTATTGATAGGTCAAATAAGCGTTTTTTCTGAGTTCAAGGTCTCTAATGTTAGTTGTATGATTTCTTTACTTTGTTTTGGGATTTTTGATCTGTAACTCGTGAACAAGCATTTTTCGTTTTTTTTGGATTTGTGTCCAATGCGTCAAATACTGTCAGTAGACACCATTTTATCATGATACTTTTTATACCTTCCATTGTTTTGAAACGGTCGAGTTTTTCTGGTGCTTCAGAAATTTAACAATCAAGTTGGTCACTTTTGGGGGTAAGCTTCTTTCTAGCTGATACTTTAAGCCATCCAAAGAAAGAAAGATATTTTGCAAAAGACCGCAACACGGCCAACTTCAATGAGTCAAAGGTGGTTAAAATTCGGTCTTCCGTAATATCTTAACCAAGAAACAATCAAAGAGCTCCACATCCGGCTCGTACGTTTAGTCATTGAGCACCACTCACGACAAAAAGTCCCAAATCGATACGACGCTTCGTTTCGTAGATATACAGGAAAAGCACATCTCCCCTTAGATGTCGCAGTGGGAGTGAAAAACACAAGAGAATCAAACTGCACCTACACCAATATTGTTTACAGGCTTCTATCTGGTACATATTTGAATTTCGTTGCGATAGGGGAATGTTTGGTATTTTTCGCCATTTTCCCAAAACAATTGCTAGAGTAGGCGATCGTTTTTTGTTTCTCTTTTCGTTATCGAGAAAAACATTTTAACAATATTGAATTCAAGTCAGCGTGCTTTTGCTGTATTCAATTCCATCATATTGTACATTGAGATCATTTCTAGAATCCGAGGTAGAAATATTTTTAATTGATATGTTTAGCAGAATTATTCCTTTTGATTTGAGTAACAACTTTGCCGCAGACAGTAAAACAAAATATTTTACAGTTACACGAGTTACAGGCGAAGAACCATGAAACAATGTGAAGAAATTATGTAACTCACATTACGAATTTTAACCACAAGAAATATACGTACTTGACCTGATCTAGCGGAATCCTTTGGGAAGTAAACTATTTTGGTCAGATATCGCTCATCTTTGTTGAGAAATTTCATTTCAAAACTTTCACACTTCAATTTGGAAACTGTGCTTTTAATCATTGTATTGTTCAGAAGCCAGTTGTGTCCAGGTGACTGTAATTCATTGAATCACCTAAGTTGTTAACTTCAAATAGTATATTCAAAAACAGTAGCAATGAAATAAATGTGTCCAACTAGATGGGAACGCTTCGGTTATTTCATAGATTACTGTTAAGGTCATTTGGAGTAATTAGAAGATAGAATGATAAATGTTTGTATCATACTTTAAAGAAAGCAAAATTCATCTCATCAGTGATGAAGCAATTTTGTTCATAAATTTTGCAACTTCGACTAATTGTAAGTAGTAAATTTCTGTAATGTAAATTGACATATTTGTCGAGCTTTTCCAGCAGTTGAAAGTACAGTAATTTTGGACCTTGAAACCATAAAAACCAATAAATAAGATTGTTTTAAAAAAATGTATTATGTAGTAAAATCAAAACGATGAAGAAGCTACAATGCACCAGATTCAAATACTTTTTTCTAAAAATGGGTAAACATTCCTTTCTTGAATTTGATAATATATCACACTTTTGGATAAATAACTAGTAAATATTAGCAAAAGCAGTTGATGTCGAATTCACGCATCAAACATTATTTCGTTTGATAGTCAAGTCGTAACTCTCCATGTTAGATGATGGCAACCCAAAAATTATTGAGTCAGAAGTTAGTTAATTTTCATAAATATTATCAAGCCAGATGATATTAGTTAGTTTTAGATCAGCCATCCTTCTGAACATACTGTAATACGTCAATATCCGATTCAAATGGACATAAAATTTTCTTACCCTTTTTCCTAGTAGTTTTATAGAACAGAAGATAGTTATTTATTTAACAAAATCAACCAAAGGATTTGTTAGAAAGAGACTTGAAGAAAGGTCACCATACAGAAGAAGAGATCAAACTTAAAACAGATCTCTAGGTTACAATCAAGACAATTTGAAGAAGCCAAATAGTAAAAAATGGAAAGCAAGATTTGACTAAAGAAAGAGGTAGTAGAGAGATCCTAGGCAAAGATAACATCTAAAATGCTTGAAATCCAATTCGTATCCTTTTTTCTATCTGTAAACTGTTTCGCTACTATTGGCTAGTTTTCAACATGTTAAAATTGCTCATTCGTTTGTATATACGTAGTATGTGTTTTGTTAGCCATAATTCTGAAATGGAAACTATAAAAGTTCATGTCTTTCTTAGTGGTCGTTTTTAGGGTTACAGTTCAGACATTATGTATTTTGCGCTCTGATTATTTCCTCTGTTGTTTTACTATATTTTAAACAAAAAGCTACGATAGGACACGACGAAAAACTTTCTAAACAATTTAAATCAATTTAAATCACTTTTTTACTTCTTTTTACCAGCAGGGGGTACCTATTACTAATTTAAAATGTAAATTCAACCGCCGCTTGGGTGAAAAAAATTGAAACAATTTTCATCAAGTGAATGAAAAATGTTATCGTTTATTAGTCTGTCAGTTCTCAACCCATTATGTATGCAAAATACACATAACTTTGATTAAGTTTGCTTAAGGCTGCACATTAGTATATTGTTTCAATTCGTTCCCTTGTTTGCTTATTGCATACAAACAAATTTCTTATTGAATTGATTATTCTAAAGAAAAGAAAATGGAAATTGCAAACATACAGTAGATTCGTTTATGTAAATAGATTCTCATATAAACTCATCCAAGTCTGCTCGTTTATAATCCAGAACCTATACAAACAATTGCTTAGAAAAGCAAAGTGGGGACCTTTTGACTTGAAAAATAATCGGGTTGTTCGAGGCGTACAGTTGGTGAGCAACAGAAAACAGTGTTTATGGTTAATCCGGGGCTATTTATCAGAATTACACGGCAAATGCTCAGTAGGCCCTGAGAAAGATGAATGGTTTTGTTTGGAAAAATGAAAATACGATTCCAAATCATTTCTCTCTGAAATTATTTAAAATATTCGACTAGTGATTAATTGTAGTGCCCTTAATTCTCCCTATATATTAGAGATTGTTATGTGCATATGTTTCATTGCAAAGAGAGGATTTTAAATGATTTATTTAATGGATTTCATGTTTCATTACTACTGCTAGCACAGAGATTAGCTTTCGAGTTGGTTACAAGGGTTTATACACAGGTGCGGTTAATATTTTTTATTTTCTTGGTTTTAAAGTCTTTTATTATCGTTTCATTTGCAAATCGCTATTCTATTTAAAAGCAAAATATCAAATTATTAATTTCAAACTCACTAACAGGGTGAAAATTACCTACACAAAATTCTTTTATTACAAGTTATTTACACTGGGGGAAAGTTTAATTGGTAAGAATATTAAGCTAATGAGTCTGAACATTAAAATAAATATAATTAAAAAATAATTTCCAAACAAAAAGTTTAAAATGGTAGGGAAGAGAGTTGAAATTACATAAATTATTATATTTTCCATATCTAATTTGCAATTAAAATTTTGGATTAACACTGCAAAATATGGAGCTTTATATTTCCTTTGATAATCCCACAATTTTAAAATTAGCTCGAAACGAGGCCTTCTTGGTAATTAAATATTAATTTGGGTATCATTAATTTCCAAGATAAATGATCGCTTAAAATATTAATTAAGTGTAGGGTGGAACTTTTGAACCATACGATTATTTAGGAGGCGGTGGATCAGATTTAAATGCTTTAGGTTCTTTAAAATTGGATTATCGATCCCCGTTTTTGTACTTGTTTACCTCCTTTAATTTTACTTGATACGGCCGTTTAATAAAAATTAAAAGGCTTCAAGCGCTGCATCCGCACCGCATTAATCTTATTAATAATTAATTTTAATTCACAAATTCTACTTTAATCCTTGAATAAATAATGGCAAATGAAGGTAATGTATTCTACTTTAAAATTCTTCTTAAAATTTTCTATTCTGAAATCTTGATACTGCCTTTACGAAATATGAAAACAAAATATTAAGATAACTGTAAACCTATAGTTTTGCGCCAAGAAATACTTAAAACATTAAATAATATATTTATTTCATCAAATTTACTTTGCAAATACCGCGAGTACCACGAAAGACAGAACATAGGGAAAGGCCTGTGTAAAACTTTTAAATGAATCTGAGGGTTCTTTAAATATTTTGCGAATTTAGTAATAACATGCGTCATTACAACTGCTTGGCATAAGAATTTTAAGCATGTATTACTTATTAGGTTAATTTCAAATTAGTTTTGATAAGAATTATCAGACTTCGTATACAAATTAATACAAATTATCTGTGTGCTTCAGCAAAATGTTGTATTTTGTTATATTTGCTCCTGTGCCATCTTCCAGAGGTACTGTACGAAAACGTCAATTTAAATAAGTCTAGAATATTTAAAGATATTGGAATGAACAAATATCTTTGTTGAGATTTTAATAAACTGGAACAATAAAAGCCGCAGAGCTGTCTTGCCTGTAATGTAATGATAGAGATCCGTTATGTGCCACCTACTACATCACGTTTTAATCTTTTATCTTACTGTATGTCTATAATTTAGACACGGACTATATCTTTTATTTAAAAAAGGACTTGAAAGACATATAATTAATGCTGATGTACCTCAGGGATCTGACAAAACAAAAATCTCAAAGAAGCTGTAGTTGGACCGCAAAAGAATCTTATTGAAATTGAACATCGGTTTTAAAATGGAATATGCAAGTTGTTAAAAAGATCAAGGATTTCTCTTGATTTGTTCATCAACAATAACTAAAAAGATGAAGATCGAAAGATAAAGCCGCCGGATATCTTGTTATATTTTCTAATATTAAGTTAAAGCGAAAATATCGTTGTAATGTATTTGTATTGTATCCTGAGTAAATAAAATTTCAACTTGTGGCTGTGAAGTGTGCTGCAATACCAATACTCATAATAAATTTTGAATGTACAAAGAAACAGGCTTAATTGATGAGGAGTTAGACATACCGCTTGCAATATAATACATAAAAAGTTAATCACAACTGCAAAGACTGCCATCGTTGCTAGTATACTACCACGTGTAGCATTATAACTTTATTAAATGACACGCATGTTTCGGTATGCCTTTAATTATTCGATCGACCTTTTTTTGGAAAAATCACTTTGAACGGCTAAGAAATGGACCGAATCAGCAGACTATAATTATGTTGTTGTGACAGGAAAAAAAGCGAAGTAGGCTGTTTTGGTTGCGTTTTGATTTACTGTCGTTCATATTCCTTGGAGAACTGTCAGCATGTGCTAGTCACAACTTGCGTTTGCTAGGTTTTTAGTGCTATGAATATACTGCTTGTTGAAACTTTGTATCATTTAATAAATATAAGATAATAATTGGTTTCTTGTAGCCACTGCTAGAAATGTCATTCGTGTACAATCCAAAAAATTGACCAGGTGGTCAAAACTGAATTTCTCGAAATTAGTCACAAATCTTTAACTATTAAATTGAATATCTGTTGTACCAGGGTTCCCCTTCATCTGGCAAACCTGGATTACCTGAAATTGTGAAGGGATTTTTTACTATTGCTAAAAGTTGGGGAATAGAATTAGAACATGTAACAAAAAAACAAAACCAAAAAAGTCTGGAAAGCCTTTTCTTTTAAAAACTTAGAAATCTTTATTTTCTTAACTTGTGCATATCCAAACTCATTTTTTTATAATATTTAAAATACATGTTTCACTTGCTGATTTACACAATATGTGATTGCACATGGGTCGCTTTTTTGCACTGACCCCAATGTCAACTGGAAATCTATCAGCTTGCCATGTGAGAGTGAAGATGTAAATATTATCGATTTAGGTTTACATAGTTTGCATTGGTTCATGCTGTAGTAAATTTTGAAGTTTTATTTATAAATTCATCTACTAGAGGATTCTCATATTGACAATCATTACAAGTCAGTTAGTTTTTCCAAAAACATTTTGTTCTATAGATACTTACTCGTTGGGTGCAAAGTCCGAGCGCCTCATATGAATTCATCAGTCCAAACTTAGTCAGGCACCAATATACAACATATCTTTTACAAAATGGCTGTTGCTTAGCGTTAATAGCCTCAAAAATGTATCTGGGAAAAAGGAAGTCAGGAAAACCTGCAAAAGTCAGTGAATTACTTATGTATCGTTCTTGGAGGGGGAACCCTGTCTACATACCTGAACAAGATCAGATAGTTTTAAATGAGAAGACTTCATCGACTATCAAGGCTTATACTCTGTAGATAAAGTTTTATTGTGCGCTTACTGCTAAAACCGGCTAAAAGTCCATTGTTACTGTTTTTTGGAAAACTGGATTTTAAGGTTTAGAATAATGAGAAAAATCAGGCATGCCGTAAAGTTTAACTTTTATTTTACAAAGTTATAATATAGAATAAAGAATGGAAAGAAGTAACAAAATATTAATCTAATAAGATCAAAGCAAACAAAAACGTTTATAATTGGAACTTATCCTTTTTCAGCTGTCCTCGCTAAAGGCGTCTGAATTTTTGTTCACATCACTTTCATTTGCTACAGCTCCAGGAGTAGTGTCAGTGATCTTTTTTGATGTTAACAGTGATTTGAACCATTCATGGAATTCTTCCGGAATGCATTCTTTTTCGCATAAAGTTAGAAGATTTTTTTTACTCTAAAACGCTTATAGGAAATTGTTTGCTGTAAGCATTTTTTAAAGTTAGTTGGAGTTTTGGAAGTCGACCTCTATACCTAAGACATTTATTTCTTTGTAATCGGATGTATGATCATATCTGTATTCTAATATTCCTGGTTTACATTTTTGGTATCTGAAGCATTTAATTTTTAACAATTTGACTTTCCCTCCTGATGTGTTTTGCAAGCTTCTGCTGCCCTTTTAGGTAAATTACGTTTTTAAGATTTCAAAAATTATGTTGAACGAAAGAAGACATGAATTTAGCAAAAGTCACGTACAAGCTGCAAAATATATGACTTTGTAGAAAAATAAAGAATACCCAACAAAGAGATATGGTGTTTTATTATGCGGTCTTTTGAGCTTTTGTTGCCTCTCTAGTAAACTAGGTTATATGGTTTTGCGAAATTATATCAAACCAAGAAAGAGATTTATTTCTAGTCATCTTAGATAAAACAGATAAGGGCAATAATAGTTTTTTTTTAATTTAATTAATTGACTGTGCAATGCCAACAGAAAATACCACACAAACTTTATAACGCAAATGCGGGTCCATTGGACCTACCTTGCCCGGTAACGTAACTAAAATAAGTTGCCCGGATAAGGGTTAGATATACATATCTGGTTCAGTTGAAAATTCAGAAGACTAAATTTACACGAATCTCATTTGTGTTAGATAATAAGGTTCAAGTGTTTTTATTTAAAAAATCTGCTTTTGATATAATAACACATTCCGAGGTTTTAAGAGCAGTAGTAGTAGTAGCTATAAAACAAAGTAAAACTAAAGTAGGCATACTAATAACAATTGTTTTTATTTGCACCTGTTTCTTTCAAAAATTCCTAAAATACGTTTCCATGGTTGTCACTCTTGTTACCTACTACATTCTAATAATCGGACACATTCCTTTGCTGTAATTTCTTGTTTCCCCAATTTAATACAAAGGATGTTTCACTTAAGTGGTCAAAACAGTTTCTTTTGTTAGCTAAACTGCAACTTGATAATATAACCTCAAAATATTATTCATAAAACTCTTAATTTGCTAAACACAGAATTTCATTTACTTATTTATATACCTTTACATTTCATTACCTTGCACATGCCATTTGCACTAATTTTTTACCTCTAGATAACATGCTGTGATGTTATAATGCAAAAACTACTTAAAATCAACTGTCGCTGCTTTAGCACGTGTTTAAAATGTAAAAGTTACAATTTCATAAGAATATGGGAGTTAACCGAAATCAACCTATGTCACTTTATGCAAACATCACTAATTATTATAAGTGCACTTACAGTTAGTCGCTTTTAGTTGTTAACGTAATGAGTAAAGCTTTGTCTATAAAATTCAGCTAAAACCGTGTAAGTGCACTTGGTTTATTTTCGCGGTACAAATACAAGAAAAATGGACTTATTAAAAATATAACCGTCCGCTAGTTACGTTGTTTATTTTGACTGAACTTTTCCAGAATATTGTGTGCATAACATAGGACTTTGTAACACAAATAACTCATTTAGACCCAAAAATGGACTTAGACGGTTTTAGCAGTAAGCCCACGATATGTTATATTCCTTATGATGTACTTAGGATGATTAGAGTAATAATTTAGGACTCGACTGCTGCTGGTGTGTTCGTTGTTCTATCAGTTTCTATATTTCCTTTCTCATTTTTTTTCACCGTTACGTCAAAGAAGTTTAGTTTTTTTTATTGTTTTTCTTCTTCTATTGCAAAACTTATTTCTTGGTATGTGTTGCTCAGGTCTTCAAACATGTCACTCAGTTTCTCTGTTTTGACTATTGCAAAAATGTCATCTACGTAGCATTTGAAGAATGTTATGTTTTTTATTTTTGTTTAGTACTTGTTGCATTAATGTTTGCATGAGGATATTTGCGCATATTATATTTAAGAGGAGATGGTCCGATTTTTATTTGTCATATCTCATGTGTTAGTATTACCTAAATGTAGTTAGAACCCAGCTCTTTTAGAGTTACCTTACATATTATTGATGCGGTATTAATCTTCTCTTCTCGGTAGATATACATATATGGTATAAAAACTAGTGGCGTAAAAGCTTCCTGGAGAAAAATATAATTTTAGTCCCCACTGCTAAAAGTTTCACATTTGGGCCATTTTCTCGAAAACGGCAGAGGTAACTTAGAAGGAGCTAGTTTCTAACTACACTCAGGTAGTACTAACAAATGAAATATGGAAGATAAAAATTGGTGTGTCACAACTTCGCGCCATCTCCTCTTTAGATTTCTTCCCATTATCAATCCTTTTGTACCCTAACTCAAAGTACCCATTGTTTGTACGTAATTCTACAATTTCCATTAACTGTTCTTTCTTTATTTTATATTCAATTTCCTTTAGCTTTTTCCAATTTTGTTCTAAGATGCTCAGGACTTCCTTTATAGAGCAATTGATGAACATGGCTTTCACATCAAAAGACAGCACTATATGTGATTTTCTGGTATTTTTTCTTTTTTGATTTGCTTTATAAATTCACATAAGGTTTTTACATCATGACAACTTATTTCTAAGCTTATCTAATAATAGACAATATGAATTTTGATTAGTTTCTCAAAAGGGCAGTTTATACAAAAGACCACGAGTCTTGTGGCGTTTCTTTTATGTATAATTTCACTCTATCTAGTGTTCTGTGGGATAGGCCACTTGTATTTAGTAATTTGTTTTTTGCTCTTTATTATCGCTTTATTCTTATTAAGTTGTCTTCTGTGTTATTGGCTATTTCTTGGTATATGTCTGTAGAATCTGCGTTTATTTCTTCATAACTAGGGTTATTATGCAACATCTTTTGCTCATATCGTGTTTCATTAGGATTACTACCTTGTCACCTTTATCGCGTTTGGTAATTATTAATTCTTGGTTGTTTCCAAAAAAACTTTTTGTTATCTTTATTTTGCTTTCCATTATAATAATTTGTACTTGTAGTTTTTGTTTTTTATCACTCGCTCTATCAGTTTTATGGTTTTGTTATATATGGCTGTCTTAGTTTCGTTTTTAAAAAGATCTCTGTTGTTTTTTAAAATGTATTCAACATCAGTTATGCTTTAGAAGATGTCAATTTTTTTATTTTGTTGTCGTATGTTAACTGTTGGTCCTAGTCTAACAACTGTTTTTACGTCTTGTGGCATGTCATATGTTGCAAAATTTACTGCTTCGTTTGCTACGTCCTTTTCATCAAAACTTGTAGTTCTTGTTCTTAAGTAGGCCTCACGTTCATGTTTAAGTTTCTTTTCGGTTCTTTGTCCTCTTTCTTTTTTCCCTCTGTTACCTTATCCATAAGTCCTTTTTCTGTGGTATTATCCAATACTGTCTTTATTTGGTTTTCTTCTGATTCTAAACACCTTTTTCTATGACTATTGTTTATTTCTATGGTTAGGAGTCTTCTGCTAGGGATTTTATTGTATCAACTGTGTTAAGTTCTTGAGAAAGTTTTGTAATTAAAATTTTCTTATTGTTAGTGAATTTTATCGATCAAGCGTTGCTAGATTTAGTGTTTAACTTCTTAAAAGTTAATATATAATAGTCATAATCAAATATAGGAAATATTTAAACTAGAACGCGAACGTCTTGATAGTTCGGTTGGTAGTGTCGGCACAAAAAGCCATTGTTACAGGTTCAAATCCTGGTTGGAATCTTTTAGTATTGGATTCTTAGAACAGCAAAAATTCAAATTTTTTTGTATCCTAAAAAATGCCAAATTTGTTTCACTTCAAGGGTTAGTTAGTCACGATATTAGTTAAAATATCTATGTAGTCATTGAGGGATGTTTGCTAGCTTCTTACCTTTGCACGCCAATGATTTCTGATGAAAGATTTGCACAACCCCTAATCGCTAAACTTTAACTTTGCTTAGTGGTTACGCATTTGCAATACTTATCTTGCAGCATCAATATTTGGCAATTAGTAAAAAGAAAAACTAAATGAGCAAAATGAAGAATATGAAATTCAGAAAAATAAGTGTGATGGAGAATCAGTATTGTTTGAAAATTGCATACGGTAATGGATGATTAGATTTTCGAGGTAAAGACGATGTTAACGTGCCCAAGGGTGGAAATTTATATCTCTACTGCAGAATATGTCATAATTGATTTTCCAAAAGGCTTCGACAAAATAGATTATGATGTTCTACTTTGTAAATTGGCATTTTTTGTCCTTGATGCAGGTTTAATAAAACTTTTTAAAACATACCTAATAAAACGAAGTCAGATACTTAGCAACCTCTGATGTACCACAAGGATCCAATCTTAAGTCATTGCTATTTCTCTTATTTATTAATAGATGAATTAAACGATGTTATAGATTGTGGTACTCTACTATCGAAAATTCCGTAAATGATTGTGGCTTGCTACAAAGTAATTTAAATAGCCTTTTATTTATTTTTCTTAAGTTACATTTAATTCTGAGTTAACCTTTTTGAAACATGTAACAAATACTTACTGTTATAGATGCATCAAAAATGTATTCATTTTACTGATATTAATACCATAGAGATTTTCTTGCTTATGTACGGCCTAAGTTCGAATATGCCTCAATTATCTGGCATGCTTTTTATGTAAATCACAATCATAGACCGTTGAATGCTTACAGAAACAATTTCTAAAATATTTGTCATTTAAAGAAGATAGAGAATATTCTTAAAGGGATATAAAGTATTTAAATAGTAAGTTTGATGCTTAAAGTTTGCAATTTAGACTTTTATCTTACCTTTTATTGTTTTAGCATAAACTTTCATACGGAGATAGTGAATCTAGTGAATTATTAAATTATTAAATAAAATTCCTTTTTGTGTTCCTAGAATTAACTTCAGGCAGAATTACTTGTATTGGAACTGGCAATGGCAATAGTTAATTCTAGTAATACAAAAAGTAACATTTTTACAAGGTAGAATTATGATAACGTCGCGACCGTGTTAATTATTTGAATCGAAATCGGGTGAAACGCTTGGTAAATACTCCCACTGCTTGCAAAGATGATGAAATTTAAGAATTTGTGAAAAAAACAATACAGATACTCCTACACAATAATTAATGAAAGGTTACATTTGTGGGAGGCAACTCAGATCTGAAGATATCAAGCAAGACAAACTATAAAGGTTAATATTAGCAATTTTATTTATGTTTTGTTTGTCTTTGAAATGTTTATTGTAAGCGATCCAATTAAAATCCAAATGACTGTAAAGGGAATTGAAATGCCTTTAAGAAACATTGCAAATATTGCAAATTGCAATTTAAAAATTCGATGACGCCACAATTTTTCTTAATACTTAAATTATAATAAAATATTTGTTTAAACATTTCAAATGAATTTTTAAATAATATTTGCAAGAAGGTAATAATTTTAAAATAAAGCAATAAACAATTAGGTGGAATTACCAAGATTTCCTTGTATTTTTATTTGAAATACAAAAAATGTTTTATTTTTATTTATGGCGTAATAAAGTATTTAAATGGCCTGTAGGAGCAAATATAAAAATCGTAATAAAACATAGTTTTATAAATCCAACCCTATTAGACGGTTATTCCCATTTGTCAACCAAAAAATTTTACGAAAGTACATGAATCACGATGGGGTTATAAAATATCCATTTCGTCACACCACTCTACATTTTATAACTTTCTTGGTCATATAACTAGACTAAACAAAAGTCGAATTAGCAATTCCGTCCTTTTACAACCCTTTTTTTCTCTTCCTTTAAATTGCCTTTTTTATTTAAAAAGAAGAGTCTTAATGTAACTAATCAAATTGAATTAATTAAGAACACAAATCTACTCTTTACAGTTCCACCGGAACAACCAACGATACTCGATAAATGGGGACGACAATTAAATGGCTCCATTGGTCCCCACGAAGAAGGTGATGACATAACGTTAACTTGCAGAACAGTTGGAGGCCATCCTGAACCAGTCGTGCGTTGGCTTGTAAATGGCATGCTCGTCGACGAGCAGTACGAACATAATGCAGGAGATGTCATCGAAAATCGGTTGGTTTGGTCAGGTGTTTCCAGAAAGGATTTAGATGCTATATTTACCTGTCAAGCTGTCAACACTATTCTAACCGAACCGAAAGAAGCTATGGTGACGCTTGATTTATATCGTGAGTATCTTTTATTCATTAAGCTGAATATTTTATATTCATTATTATTAGACAAATTCTAACATTTTTAGTCATTTTAAAATATTTAAATTCAAGTTTTTCTATAACTTTTTAAAGTTGAAAAACTGCAAATCTGTGTTTTCTTTTCTAGTAAAACCTTTGACTGCTAAAATCCTGAAGACAGTAAGCCCTTTAGTAGCTGATAGGAGATACGAAGTGTCCTGCGAATCAGCAGGATCACGTCCTGCTGCTATCATCACCTGGTATAAAGGAAAACGTCAGCTTAGAAGGACTAAGGTAACAAGCTTAGTTGACGCAAAGAAAAGTAAACGTGTTTCAACTTTTAGTTTTTAACACATCGAAAGCAGTTTTAGGATGTTTGATTTTCTCTATTTAACTTTCGGTTAGTTTTAGATGGTGGTTGCTTTTAGTGCACTTTTATGTTAATATCTTTTTAAGCTTCAGCTTCAACTACTTGTAACTTGTTAAGATATTACTAGTTGCCTTAGTAGTTTGAAGTTTAAGACTTTGATAACTCTTAAAAGTAAACAAAACTTAGTGATAAATAAACTTTATAAATAATTATTGCCTATTAAACTATTTTAAGAGTAAAAGCACAAGTTGAATGTAGGTATAAAGTAATTTAAAAATGTTGTTCAACAGGGTGTTGTTATCAAAAGTATGTGTATGTAGAGTAATTTGCATGTATTATAACATTGAAATAACTTTAGGAACTCGTTTAAACGCTTGTTAACATTATAATTGAGTGTAATCCAGTAACGAAATGTAATTTATTTGTCGCTAAATGGTTTTCGCTTATTTGGAAGGATTTTATGAAAATGATCGATTTTAAAGCAATTTTCTTCTTAAAAGCTTTTCTTATGTAGTAGATACATGAGTTTCACGTCAAGTTTACATAAAACATGTTTGCCTAAGGTAAAATAAAATTAATATGTAACAAGCCTTATTCTGAACATGAAACTGTATAAAATGAGAATGTAGTACGTTGTTGTATATTGTATATGTATAAGATATTTAACATTATTATTTAACTTATTAAAAGAGGCTATGTCCCGAACCATAGCAATAAAAGGCCAAGGCAAACTAGAATCTTAAATTCCATAGCTATTTGCTATGTAACATTATATTGGTAAATACTATTATCTTATAAAATTGTTCCAACATTCCGGAAGGATCTATAACAAACGTGTATAAAAAGGTCAATTTTATTTAATAAGATACTTTCAAAAATGAAAATTGCACAGTAACCTCCGACATGTATAATTTATTTACTGCTAATGAACAGTATAATACAAAGGGACACAATACTTGCATTATGCAACACACATTGCATATTCATGGCTGCCAAAAAGTAATCTCAAACATCATCATGATAATGGCACGAAGTTCTGCCGTGTTGCAACCACATAATGGTATTCTAACGTTTTTTTACAAAAAAATCTAGATAAATAGCATATGTTAAGTTTCCACCAAAAAAGATGTGGTCCTACCAAGTACTGAAAATATTTGCTGGAATTCTCTAAACAAATGAGAATTTTCTATCGCATGATAGTTACAGTTGTGTTTATTTCGAGTCCAATGTAATAGAGTTGCAGTTAGGAGATTTTTAGTGATTTTAGTTTGTGTTTTAACAAATAAACAAAAATTTTAATCTGCGAACGTAATCGCTTTTGTTTAGTTCCTGAACCAAATGGTCTTGATATGGACGTTTGCTTCCTTGCAGAATAAGCTAAATCGAACGTCGACTAATTCCAAAAGTTCGACTTAACTACCTTTGACTTATGTGAAAATTTTTATCGACAGCTTTAGTAACTGTCTGTTTTCTCAAAACGAAGTTTTTAAACATCTGAAGGTAGTTTTACTTGGGCCACCCCTTTCTGAATAACGTTGGATAGTATAAGAAAAATGACGGCATTGGCGTTCTTAAAAAAGGTGCCTTAGTATTTTTAGACTATGTTCTACGGCAATTTTGATTCCTTGTTTGCATTTGTGAAATAATGTTTGAATCCATAATTTAAGGATTGCTCTAAGACAATCTTTTAAAATTTCTTTGACTTCGTTTTTTGTTGCTCTCGCGGTATTACTATTCCATATCAACGACGAAATGGTTTTGTAAAATTATAGTTTTCGTTTAAGAACTTATTACAGTTCAAATCATCTTTTAGAATGTAGTCGTTTTATCAATGACTCTGTTGTAAGAAAAAACAAATACTCTGCTTATTTTATTTTCACGATTTACTGTTTTCATTTAGATCTGCAGCTACAGTTAGTTTTTACGTATTCTAAATCAGCACCATCGGGTATAGTTATTTTTTTTGCAATGGAAACGAACAATCAGTATTTGTACTGCGCAGAAAACTGCCTATTTCATCAGACTTTAAAGCCCCGATAGGGGCGAAATCGTAGCTTTTAAGCTGCCACGGGACGCAAGAGAAAAGATATATCACAGTACGTAAAACCTGAAGTTTTATACAATTTATTTATATTTGATAAGCTCAGCTGAATTTAGCTGTTCATTTCTTTTTTGCAACGTAGAAAAATGTAATAACGGCTACTATATATAGGCAGATTGATTTGAGGATAATTAACTATACTGCTATAAATGAAGTCATGGTAATGTACCGTCATACACATATAACCATTGGTCTTGTAACTGTAGATTAAGGTTGTCTAGAAAAACTAGTAAATTTACATAAAGTTAAAAATAACGCAAATCACTTAGTTGAGAAAAATTGTTTAATTTGTTTAATATTTAAAAGTGAATGATTTTGTCGAATACTTTATGAACTTATTATTAGGTTTACGGGCTTGTCCTTTACTCCCCTGCTAGAATAAAATTATTATAAATACAGGGTGCAAAGGGTATGAATAAACAAGTTTTCATGGATGGCATATTTTGTAGAGCTGAACAAAAAATTCTCATAGCACTTTGCTGTTTGAGAGGCACTGATCCTCCGCTATTCTTTGCAGTAATAGGTACCGGAGCAGTCAGCTGTTCTTTACAAGCTAAACTTGTAGGTTTGGGATTTTCTCAAGGTGGATTTATAAACCCTCTGCTGACGTTGCCGTTGCCATCCGTGATAACCAAATTTCAAATTCAATGTTAACGGTAACTGCAGCAGTTGCAACAATAGTCAGCCAATAGCATCGTAGCTTGTTGGTAAAACAGAAAACTACTTTATCTAGTGATGTGACATGACTCTATTTTGTCCTGTTATTCCTGCTAATATTAAATCGTAAAATAATAATTGAAAAAAATGAAAAGCAGATTTAGTAATTATATGCAATTATAGTGCGACTACATCACGCATGCGCAAAACATCAAAAATGTCAACTTCAAAAAGTTTATAAATTCCCAACTTTTCTGAACCGCAATTTCAATGGTAACGTAAGCGTAACGGCAACGGCAACGAGTTTATGCATCTAGTTTAACGTCTTTAGCTACACGAATGCTTATTCACGGTACGTTAAAATCGTATCCACGAATGTTTCATTTCTGGGTTAATAGACCATTTTATATTAACAGGAGCAAACTTAAACGATCAAAATTTGCAACTACTATATCTACGCTTATTAAAAATATACCACGATTTAGTGGTTCTCAAACGCAACTTGGTTAATTAAAGTTTTCCCATTCATACCCCTTCTACCTTGCACGTTTAATAATTAAACATAGGAAAATAATATCAAACAAAACAACAAACTCGAAAACGGTATATACCGATAGCAACTTTACACTGCTACTTCGCATGTAGGAAATTTCTAACTTTACTGGACGCATCATACAGACAAATCTGTTCTAGGAAAACACTTTACACCCATTTTTGAATTAATTACGCTTCGCAGTATTAAAGAAGCCATTGACGTTTCAGCACAGATGACTGTATAATCTTCAAGATAAAATGGATTTTCTAAAATTATAAAGAAGCATTCGAAATAGTTCTTTATAAGGAACTCAAGTGTCATCGAAGATGGTTTGATTTCATTAAGTGTATACGAGGGTGGTCTGAAAAGTTTCCGCCCTCAACGTGAAGATGGCAGCACTCGTAAATAAAAGCTACTGAATTTCGTTGTTCATCTGTTGACAGTTACTCACCAAAGTTTCAGCTATTTTGGACGCGCAGTTTTTATGTAACAGTCGTTTGAGTGAGTTGATGTGAGTTTTTTTGTGAAAATGGACAAAATCGAGTATCGAGCTGTCATTAAATATTTGTTTTTGAAAGGCAATACGCCTTCGCAAATAAAAGATAAGTTGGATTCTGTGTATGGGGACTCTGCACCATCATTTACCACAGTGAAATTTTGGGCTGCTGAATTTAAACGTGGCCGTAAGAGTTTGGGAGACGATGAACGTTCGGGACGTCCAAAAACTGCAACTATCGACGAAAACATCGCCAACGTTCACCAAATGCTGCTAGACGACAGCGGAATTAAAGTGAGAGAGATAGCAGAGGTTATGAACATGTCAAAAGAACGTGTTTGTCACATATTAAATCAAAATTTAGGCATGAGAAAGCTGTCCGCGCGTTGGGTGCCACGTTTGCTCACGTTAGACCAAAAACGTGTTTGAATGAATATTTCCAACGCTCTTTTGGCGCAGTTTAGGCCAAATAAATCCGAGTTTTGGCTCCGATTAATTACTGTAGATGAAACTTGGATACACCATTATACGCCCGAAACAAAAATACAGTCCAAACAGTGGACCGCAAAGGGGGAACCGGCTCCAAAAAAAGAAAAAACTGTTTTTTCGGCTGGGAAAGTGATGGCGACTGTTTTTTGGGATAGTCATGGAGTTATTTTAATCGATTATCTTCAAAAAGGAAAAACCATTACAGGAGCATACTATGCATCATTACTTGACAAGCTGAAGGCAGAATTTGCGAAAAACGGCCACATTTGCAGAAAAAGAAAATCCTGTTTCACCAAGACAACGCACCGTCTCACACCTCAGGGGTTGCCATGGCGAAAATCCACGAATTACGGTTTGAACTGCTTGACCATCCGCCTTAATCACCAGATCTAGCCCCAAGCGGCTTCTTTTTGCTCCCTCATCTAAAAATTGCTCTCGGAGGACAAAGATTTTCGTCAAATGAACAGGCCTTCGTGAACAATTATTTTGCAGAGAAAAATGCCGAGTACTATTTGGACGGGTTACAGAGATGGGAGCATCGCTGGGAGAAGTGTGTAGAGTTACAAGGAGACTATGTTAAAAAATAAAAAAGAAATTCAGAAAAAATGTCTTGTATCTTTGTTAGGTCGGAAACTTTTCAGACCACCCTCGTACTGTTCGCAAAAGTTTGAAAGAAAACAATTACAACTGGTTGAAAATTGAGAAAACTCAACGATTATTTCCTGAAGATCAAATAAGACAATGGATTTCTGCAACGCGGTTACGGAAATGGCAAACCAAGATCGTAATTTTATCAGCAATATCTTATTTAGTGACGAATGTACTCAACCCTTCTGTAGTTCCTTACTGGTTCCTCCAAAACACTTATGAACATTACGATTATCGTACCAAGTATTCCCAAAAGTTAAATGTTTGCGCAGTGGTTATAGGGATACAATTATTGGGCCATTCTTTATAAATCAAAATTTAAATGGAATTAGATATTAAATCTTCTGAAAACTGAAGGAATTTCAATGCTTTATCAAAGGGGCATTGGATTGGAAAGTGTATGTTTCCAGCAAGATAGATGCCCCACTCATGAATCTGCGGAAGTACAGGAATTTTTAAATAATACTTTTCCTAATCGCTTAATAAGTCGTAGAGGAAGGATCAGGTAGCCGCCAAGGTCACCTGATTTATGGGTAAATGACTTTTTTATGGGGTCATATTAAAATTGTTATTTATTGCCAAGAAGAAACGAGAGTGCATACTTTGGATGAGTTCAGAGAAAAAATTATCTAAGCTGTTAACTCTGTGACTCCTTTAATATTAAGAAACGTTAGACAAGGATTTTCGATCGTCTGGGTTATTGTTTAGCTCAGGAAAGCGGCTTATTTGAACATTTATTGTAAAAGTAAAATTAAATTTTAGAACTTCCATATTTCTGAGAGAGATAATTTAGAATTATTGAAAAGTTTTTTTATTGTAAATACCATTTTTTGTAGTTATTAAATGATCTCAGATTATCAAAATGCTTTTAATACGGGTTTCTTTATTTTTAGTTGGTTTCTATGGTTTTCTTACAGTAGGAGCTTTGTTAACAATTGTTTCATAACCTTGGATACATATACAACAATAGCGACTATGTTCCTAGTAGCCTAAGACAAACTGTATAAGAAAGAATAAAACATCTGACGGTATTGACCAAGTTCACGCAGTATGTTTTGTGTGAGAGTTAGATGGACTGTATACTACTACTTTTAGAAATGCTAAGAAAGGACCTTGCAGTCAGTGCTTGCTAACTTTTGAGTTTTTAGTCTGAAAACAGAACGCACATAGTACACGCCACTTAAAATGGAGTTCTTCTACACCACGGAAATAAAGAACTTTTTATTTCTTTTTCGGGGCGCTTTTCTTCTTGTTTATTTAGCCTTTTAAAAAAATTGATACCTGATGGAATCGTTCGCTAACGTTTAGAGATGTGAATCATCTGTTTCTCTTGGTGTACCATAATCGCAGTTTTTCAATGACCTATAGCCTGTTTCTATACTATTTTGAGATTACACCAAAAGTTACTAAATGAATACTTATTTGTTAAATGTCTGCCACTTGTGCCATTTTTAAACATTAAACATGAGGTGTAAATCAAAACTTGCTGTATGTTTGCTGTACACTGCAGCAATGAGGTAAAATCAAGACCTAGTCTAGATTCTATAATATCGAATAGACTATAATATACAGCCAACCATGCACCGCAATAAGTAACACAGTAAAAACCCGTGTATCAACAAATTGTCAAAGTAAAAGCATCTACTGTAATATTTACACTAATTTCTGTTGTTTCAAGAACGAAAATAAAAAAAATACAAAACAAGACAGACATAATGACATGACACATTGAGAAACAGCAAGCAATTTTTTGTTTATGTAACTGTGACAAAAATGGAAGCCTAACGGGTCACGTGGTTACACGGTGGCATGGTAAGTTTCCCTAGCCGTTCAGAAATCAACAGCACTGCGATGCACTTTTCGTGATGTCAGCACGTTGCCATCCCTGGACGGTATTCTACCTTCCTCACGTATTTTTAAATGTACCCTAGATATAAAATATCTTTTAATTAAATTAAACTAATAATGAAAACAAAGAAATGACAATTACAAGATTAAATAGGCAATATCCAAACAATTTTTTAATTTTAGTTTTATTACAAGATACTAACTACACAGTATGTTAATCACTTCAAAGGTTATAAGATAATTGGTCTTATCTCTAGCTTCCACAAATAAGTATTTTGGTAGATTAGTATCTTTTTGTTTTCTAAATTAATATTTCTCAAAATGTGCTTCATAAAGAAAAAAGTTAACATTTGTATTAAAAATGTAAACAATCTGAGAATTGTGAAGCGAATTTGTCGTTTGTAAAACAAGCTTGTCGACTTCAAGGAGCCAAAGTTATCCGAAAAGTCAGAAACCCATAAAGTCTAACATAAAGGTTGTGTGGCTCCAAAACCATAACTATGTAGGCATTGTTCTACAGATTTATACTTGATATCTCCCTTTTGCAGTTTTACTAAACTATCTCCAGTAGAAAAGAGACCTCATAAAGAGATTGGCAAGACTAAAACGCCTGCCCAATTCAAAACTGAGCTATTCATTATAGAATGTACCAAACATTTATCGATGATCCTTTTTCAAGGATGTGTGTCTTAAATCTCAGAATTTTAAATTTATTGTAACACAGGGTGTTTTGGATACAAGTACACATTTGACAGGCACATTTTTTGATAGAAATTGAACTTTTTCTGTCATGTAACGCTTTTTCCCTAAACCGTCTTTGAGATACAGGATGTCAAAGTTTCATTTGAGATTTCTTGCTTTTTCAGTATCTTACTCTAAGGTGTCTAGTATTTTACGTAGTTCTGAGTTTGATATACAGTGTCCGCCAAAAAGTCTCTTTTATTGAATGACTTATGGAAAATTTGTTTCTGGCATCAGGATTTGCTTGCTCCAGAACCAAAAATGACCTAATCAAAAGTAATCATGTGGCCTCTATTACTGGTCGAATTTGACATTTAAGAAAAATGTCCGAAAAATGGGCTTATTTGACCAAATTTCGACAAAACTTATGAGACAAAAATGTTTTCTGATTAGATATATATTGCACAGTATTCATTTTACGGTCTAAATAATCTTCTTTTCCTTATTTTTATGTAAAAAATAACAATGGAACTTTGGTAAAGTAGCACACTTGGTGCAAAGTTTATCTCATTCATACAGATAAACACATGAATCCGATTTGTAATCAGGGCGTGCATTGCATGCATATGTTGATATCTTATCGCATCTTCCGAACAAACATTAACAAAAACAAAAAGTGAAATAAAGGGCAAAATATGAAAATCGTGGTAGGCTTTTGGAAACTTGCATACGTGTAAAAAATTGCAAAGGAAACATTTTTTTCTCATGACGTTTTTTAAAATTCGGTCAAATAAATCCATTTTTTTACAAATGTCAAATTTGATAGAGAATGGAGACCACATAATTACTTTTAATTAGATCATTTTTGGTTCTAGGGCTAGCAAAACCTGATGCCGAAAATAAATTTTCCATAAGTCTTTTAATAAAAATTTTTTCTAACACCGTATTCGAAAGTAGGCTTTTTTTTATTCATTTTGTTATGGAAACTAAATTTTTACTTGACTAGTCAGGAAAGTACTTTACCGTACTAGTACGGTAAAGTACGGTACTACGTACTCGAAAAAAATAAGTACAAACTTCAAGAGAACATTAATTTATTCTTCGTCTGGAGGTGTACATAAAAACTCTTCACTATCACTTTTACTTATTTTTAAGAAATACAAAACCAAAATTGGGAATAATTACATAATTACCTACGCAACACCAACGTCAACAGGTCAGAGCGTGTATTTGTTTTATATTTACAATTTTGTTTTTGTCACCTTCACAGACCACATGATTTTTACGAAAAAATTTAAACGGTTTTTAATTTATTTGTGATTTCTGCGTTTATATCACTTCAAATATGTAAATGCAAAAAAATGTTTACAGATAAATACTGTTCAACTTTATTTACACATTATTTATGAAATGCATTTTAATATTAATATTTAATACAAATTTAAAGTGTTGCCATGCAAATACTGAAATTTGACAATTTCAACAAATAAAGAATTTGGTTGGTTGGTTACAGATATTGACTTCTAATCAGGAGATCTGGGTTCGACTCCTGCTGTTGACTAGTAATTTCTTTCTATTTTTTTAAATTTTTATTTGACATCTTCTTTTTGTAATAATTAATTAGAATAATTCTACTTATAAAAAAACTTAATAATATAAAAATTAAAGAAAAAACTAAAAACGTCACAAGGTGTCCGACAGCGAGGATCGAACGCAAGACGTCTAGGTTAGAAGTCAGACGCTGTATCCAAATGACCACATTCCATTCTTAAGATTTGTCAATTATGGTAATATTTAAAGTACAGGACCTTACATTTAAAAATTAATTCATTAAGAATATACAGTATAAGTAAACCAACTATTAGAAAATCTCAATTATAAATACATTTAGTTCCATCCTGGACATTTTTACATATTTGCCGTAAAACCAACTGGGAAAATAATAAAAGCATAATTTGGTATACTTATATATACCAGACACCACCTTAATGTGATTACGACATTAACAAAACCGGTGTTAGAAAAAATATTGTACGTAACATGTCAGTAAAGCGTCTTTACTGGACTTGCAGACTTCCAAGACGAGCCGAAGGCGAGTCTTGAAATCTGTCCGCTTTTAAAAAATGTTTGTGTTTTCAAAATTAGCAGACGGTTTTGAACAAACAATTACTCTTGCGTTTTGTCTGTAGAATACACTGCTTTCTAGTAGAATCTAATTTTTTAAAGCCTTTTTAAGTTTAAGTATATGGTAAATCCATACATCATCTCAAAGCCAAGAAAAAAATATATCCGCACTGCATTCCTTGACATACATTTAGTCTTTTTTGTTATATAACTTTTTTTCCTAAAGTGCACTGTTTTCGAGATACAAGGTGTCGAGATTTCTTGTTTTTTAGTTAAACTTTCAGACCCTGTACGTTGAAAGTGGTGGGTTTTAGAGGAAGAAGGTATGCAGGGTGTTTCATTAATAATTGGAAATATTTTAACTGTAGAATCCTGAGCTCAAAATATTAAGATTTAACCCAAATCACTTGGATAAAATGTGGCTCCTTACTGAATTACAGGGTGTTTTATTTAAAAATTTAAAAACTATTCGTTTCAAGAAATTGTAATAAATAACATTATCTTTTGTTACTAATAGGGATTAAAGTTTCCTTTGCGTAATAAATGCAATCCTATGACCCAAAAGTACCGACATAATTATTACACATTAAAATCAAATAATTGTGCCGCTTCATTTTTAACTTTAAATATCTCGAGAAGTAATGACTATATCGCTATGAATGAAGAGTATGTTATTTACATAGAAAGTATTGGAGAATCAAAAAATTGTGCTAAAATGGCAATTCCTCCAGTGGCGTAGAATTTGGAAAGGGTCAGTCATTCACTTGCCCCTATCGTACGCCTCTGGTAGTAGCCAGAAACGTTTATTTAACATAATGTAGTAGGGTGTACAGTACCTACACTTCCTGCCAAGTATGACAAGAATACGGCAAATAGTTTTAAAGTACTGGGTACAAACAGTTTTTAAATTTGTAAATAAAACACCCTGTAACTCAGTAGGGAGCCACATTTTATCTAAATGATTTGGGATAAATCTTACTATTTTGAGCTCAGGATTCTACAGTTAAAATATTTCCAATTATTAATGAAACACCCTGTATAACAAAAAATGTTTAGCTTCTATCAAGGAATGCAATGTAAACAATTGTATCTTGTTTTTGAAATGTCGTATTAGCTTACCATAGGTCTTTGAACTTGAGAAGTTGAAAAAAATCCGATTTTGCTAGAAAACGGCGCGGTCTGCAGAAAACACGCAGGAGTAGCTTTTTGTTCTAAATTGACTACTGATCCCAAAATCAAAAACATTTTTAATTTTTCACTGGTGTAACACTAGTGTGGAGGCTAGACCTCCTCCCACAATTCTCTGCCCCTGATAGAAGTATCAAAAGCAGAATTACATAAAATAAAGTTACCTTAGAGTAACAAATATGTAGAAAATTTCATTACGATATTTCATTTTGTTCTTAAAATATTTAGAAATCAGAAAAAATTTAAATGAAAGTTTGACACTCTGTATCTCGAAAAGGAAAATAGTTATATGGCAAAAGAAACTTAAGTTTTGTCAAGGAATGCGTCTACCAAATATTTGCATTTATTTTTCAAACACCTTGTATAAATACAAATGCAATTTAGTTTTAGCTTTATAGTGAAGGCAACAGACCCAATCAGTAAGATATTAATTCAAGAGAGACTTTACCTTTTGGTTTCATCAAGATCTTGAAGAGTAAGAGAATGTGATGTATAAGCTCGTTGTGGGTTACTCTGCATATCCTCCAGGAAAATAATTTTGAAGATAGAAATTATGCTCTGTACCTACTTTTTATCCACACTCTGCATATAATGTAACTATTTATTACTTTCATTTATTACGTTTTTATTATGTACGCCAAAATAAAATTCAACTTTCATTAATTGCAACTATGGATTCTGTAAATAACACAAATTAGAATACAAAGTTTTAGTGATGATAATTTAAAATAATTAATTAGCATACCTCTTATGCCATTTTGTTAACTCATTTACAATATGAAACTTCTGAAAAATACTATATTGAATACATAACAGAGAGGTACTATTGAAATTTGAGAAGTAAAAGAAAAATTTTCTAAAAGTATTATTTCAATTTATAAACTACTATTTCGTTGCCCTAATTAACAAACCACGTAACTCCAAAAAA
>VTPC01006884.1:15367-40714 GCA_011009095.1 Ignelater luminosus | reverse complement strand
AGCTAGCCAATTATGTTCGCTTTCCTAGTGAACATAATCAAAGATTTGTTTTGCAGATTTATTAAATTCAAAGATTCATAAACTGGTTGAGCTGGAAATAATATTAAGAACATTATAATTTAAATAATTATGTCTTGCACTGGAGGAATTGTTAATGCCTTACTTCATCAACAGAATTGCAAGACGCAAATTTATTTTGCTGATTCCGCATACACCTGAAACATGAAAGCGTTTATCCTGCTGATTATGCATACATTTTGCGCACAGGAGGCTCGAAGCTGCAATCTACAGGTGATCTGAGTTGTGGTGTAAATGTGGTTGCCGTATCTTGTAGGCGACATACCGAAGGTGATAGTCGCAATGCAGTGTTAGCCTCTGCACAAGATGTTTTCTTTTAATCTTGACTGTATCGAGAAATGCTTTTTTATTGTATTATGCATAATGATTCCTATCAAGATTTATTTGTTTAATTCCTTTTGTAAATATTAAATCAGGGACAGTTCTTACAGTTTGTTACTACTATTCTCTGTTGTCTCGAATGTATGCTTCAGGAAAAGTATTGCAGTGTTCAACGTTGTGGAAGGTGATGGGGTTTTTAAAGATTTCTAAAAGATGATAAGTTTACGCAAAATTTGTTAAGCTTCTTTCTTAAAACGTTTTTGAAGAATGAGGAATTTCTATTTAAATTGTGTATTTGGAATTTAACGTTCATTAAAAATTTATTTGTACCAAGTGCTATCGAAATCTGAATTCAGTTTCTGACTCTGGTTTAGATAATTATTCTAAATTTATTATTGATCAAAGTTATTCAAAAAAACTACCTTTGGTTCAGGTTTAAAAATGTTTGACGTTACTTACAGCATAATCACAGGCAGATTTTAAATTTGACATAATAGAAGAACTGAGCTACAAGTACCTTTTGCAAATCAAACTGTTTAAGAATTTTATTGAATATTTTCAGATCAAAAGTGTAAAATAATTTAGTTCCAGTAAACCTCTGAATAGAACCATGTTGTTTTCAACAACAAAGCATATTTATACAGATTTTGAATTTTATTGTCTTGAGCAATGTTCTCAATTTAGCTTGTCATTGAACCAGAATTCCAAACGTTAAACGGTCAAAACAAAAATCTGAAAAGACGGTGCTTGATTGAATTGGTGTCTTGTTCATTATTGATAAGACAAAAACCTTGAGAAAAGTCATGTTAGTTGGTCAATTGGATAATCATAATAATAACTAACACTGGGGATGCAAGGGATGTTTAAGCGAAATACACAGCCTCTAACATCCAATTGTCAATCTCACCTTTTCGTGGTGCACCCTATTTTCACTAACGAGGTTCTAGCATTATTGGTGGTGGATAACCATAGAACACACAATGTACTGAAGAAAGAAATGTCCTCAGGGAATAGACTTGAAAAGTCAAGTCAAGATGAAGACCACGCAGAAGGCAAAAAGGGAAACCACAGCGTTTTAAAATATCTTCCCTAGAAAAGCATCGGAATTTTATAAATGATGCCTTTAAAGATAAAGATAAAAAGGTTCCCGAATCGGATCTCCGGAACCACGAGAGAAAACAAGAATAAAACTAGGAATACTAAATTGAATAGAATAGCATTAACATAGTTTTCATTAAATCTACGGTAACAGTTCGATACAGCTACCCCTAGAAAGTTGTACAGAAAAAATTTAACCTTACCAGTGCATGTATATCCATTCAGAGAATCAAGAGACACCTGCAGAAGGTCTCTCCAACGACAAACACTTGGATAATTTTTTAAAAAACTTTGAAAATTGACGATCTTGACAGTTCACAAGCAAAACGAGTGCCATGACACTATAATATCGCGGCTACGTTCCTGCTACTCACCGACAGCGTACCAACCGACAGTACTACAACCCAATTTTCCTAAATCACCTGGAGTACATTGACCCCGTGCAAGCATGGGTGAATTCATTCATTCAATTCGATCCCCGCAAGATTGGGGTGGAATTCATTAAAAAAATAAACATTTAATTGCTTTTATTCTTACCACATCCTCGCTTCGGCCCGATGCAAGATTGGGATGGAATTCTTATCCACGGGTCATGTTGCAGCAGTGGGTTGGTAGTGTGTACAGCAGCTGATTTAGTTGCCAACTTCATTGTTTCTATCATGCTCAAATATGCTTAAAAATCGTGTTTCACCAAGATTGGGTTAATTTTCTTTATCTCCGGCCACCTAATTGTGTTCTATGAGTAATTCTTTACCTGCTGATACCAAAACTTTGCTCTCAAAACGTCGTTTTCCTAGGGGTAGCTATATCGAACAATGGTCTTGAAATTAGAATTCTTGCATTGTTTTATTGAAAACATTTTTCATCGGTAAGAATTATCCTCTGCCAAAACATTAAAGCTTCATTCACAATACACAAATTAGTAATTAGAATTAGTAATTACACTTAGCCGTAGAACCTTGTAAGCTTTCATAACAATATAATCATTCAGAATCAAACCAATTAGTAGTTATACTTAATACTTAACGTAAAAGCTAGCAAGGTCCAAGCTTTTTCGTTAATTTACGTACTAATTGAAATTCTTGACATGCGCATTTTTGTAATTTCTTGCTTTCTTGTTTGTATGGCGCGATGTCGCACGTGTCGCTCGTTCAGGCATTTATAACCTCTAAAATCCGGAAGCCCTCAAGTGTTTAGAAAAAATGATTTTCGAGTATTTTAATTTTTTTTAATTTTGACTTTATAAGAGTTACATGCACGTTATATTTTTCACGATTTTCATGTCGTTACATAAGAAAACTGCAGCTGCTTCTTATGAATGGCTCATAGAGGGTGCAGTTAAATATTTATTGGCCAATTGCTAAGTTAATTTTACCAATGTAAATGCAAGTTTTCAAATATATTCCAAGTATAATTATAAGCTCTAATTCTAATTACTAAATTAGGTATTGTGAACGAAGCTTAAATCATAATTTATATGATTCAAAGCAATTAACAATCTTACTTGTTTATGCTGTTTAGTTAAAACTGTTTTTTTCCTGCACGGTCTCTAATGTTGGAATTTCTTGATTTACAACCGAGAAAATTTGTATTCATTATTGCAGTTCGTGCCGTTTCAAAAGAATTATTTCTTAAACAGGTAATTAAATTTTCATCTTCTTGAAAAGTGGTTATTTTTGGTCGTCCTGTGCCTTTTCTGATAAAATGCTTCTATCGTTTCGCCATCGTTTCTTTATCGCTAATACTGTATTTCTATTTACATTATTTTCCTCTGTAGCTTTTGTTATAGATCTTCCTTGTTCTAGGCGTTCATACTTCTAATTTTCTGTTTTTCGTAAAGTCTTCTAGCCATATTAAAAAGTAAAGTAATCTTCCTTTAGTATTTTTACGTTTTGATGGCAAAGTGTCGTATCCATGGATAAAGATATTTTAGTCAAAATTAGATATAGATATTACAATGGGAAAATTAGTGTCCTAGTTCATTTTGAAACCAATAGTGCCTTTGACACATAGTGCCATTATTCTGGGGATTTGGCCAAAATAGCTTATATAAATTTTTATCTATAATAAACTCCTAAAGAACGCAATTTTTAGAAAGCCAAAACTAGCGCAAAACTATTTGTATTGAGGCAAATATAATCAATGAACAAAATTAGTACTATTTATAAACTCTTGAGGCATTACATACGTTTCAATAAAAGAAAACCTCTAAAATTTAGAAACTGTTGGTCTGGAGCTGGGAGGACCAATCTACTTACGATTCTTCTTGGAGAAATTCATTAGACAGTGAATGACCTACTGCGTTGACTACATAGAGAAAACTTATCTAGGCCAAAATTCCGATTCTTTGGGGGGACTATGGAACTGCTTTAAAATAGTTATCGATACAGAAAAAGTACATGTCAATGTCCAAGTACTCTTTAAGCTATAATAATTATCGTCTCACGAATGTTTTTCTACTTGTAGAAAATTACTGATCCGGATGACGTAATATAAAAATCATTACTTAAATGAGGGGAAGACTGGAAACGGTATTAGCTGTAGAGTGCAATAACAACTTTTCTCATCTAAATATAATGAACCATTTAAATACAGGATGTCTAGAAATAGTTTGGTTAAAAATACGCCATAGCACTGCATTTATCATTTACAGAGATTTTACGTAGCGTCTTAGGGTTTGTTTCTACAAATCCACCTCTGGATTACCTCTTTATCTCTTGAAATACCACAAAATTAGAATTTCTAATAACTTTTGAAGAGAAAATTGCTGAAGAACGCAAACAGTGATTTAAAAATAAAACTGTACAAACTATGTTTGAAGCGAAAACATCTCAAACGCACTACACAAGATGAACTACATCGTCTGATAATCTCGCGGAGAAGAGTGAGGGAAGCCTTTCTTTGTTTACTAGATAGGAGAATATTCACCAACTAGGGAGTCGTGTTGCTGGCACAGCTCATGAAGACGGAAGAGGAGGTGCTAAGTTTTCTTTTTCTGATACATCTACAAAATAAATCCACGCCCGGTGGCATACTTTCCTGGATTGGGTAAAAGCGTTCCAGGTGGAAGATTCTGTTCTTCTGTTGAAATTTGGCGTTAGCATATAGATGGCAATGCGTTTTTGTAGATATATGTACAGGTTTGCCCTAAGCGGGTGTGCAGGGCGTGCACCGCACAAGGGCGGCACGATCAGGGGGGCGGCAAATACAGCGATCTCGTCATTTTCATTAATTCTCATTAACCAGTACAAGTTTGCTAGAGGAATTTCTGCAAATGGTTAAGAAAAACATACAATTTAGTGAATGGTTCTATTGTTTTTCAAAATATTCGCCCTTAGCATCAATACATTTTTGCTTTTGCTCGAACCAATTTTCGAGGCATTTTTTCCAATGTGAAGCTGGTACCTCAGAAATAAATAAATATCTAAATGCCTCAACGGCTGCTTCAGGTGAAGAATAACGCTCGCCATGCATCTTGTGTTTTATTGTGGCAAACAGAAATTTGATGCTAGATCAGGTGAATATAGATAATAAGACATCAATCTTACTTTTTGACTGGCAAAATGTCGACAGTTTGCACTTGCATTGTCATGGCGAAAAATAATGCGCTGGTTGGATTCTTCATTCCTCTAAAGCTAAAGCCACATGTCCAGAAATACAGAAGAAGCAAGCGATCATTTGCTTTGCAACACTGCGTGAACAAACAACTTTTGTGGATTTTGAATCATCTTGAAACATCCAAACAGTGGATTGTTGTTTAATTTCCGGCTCGTGTGGGTAGATCCAACTTTCATCACCAGTAACAGTGTTGTACACTAAATTTGAATGATCTCGGTTGAATTTCTTCAGCATTTCTTTGCACCAATTCACATGTTTAAATGATCGTTGTAAAATCGTGTGTATTGCTTTCACGTCAATGCCTAAGGTATGTCACATGCCGATCTCGCTCAATCATTTTACGCACAGCATCAATGCAACGTTAGTGACAACAACAGACATGGACGCACGACCTTCGCGAAGTTCGTCACTGAGAAGAGAACGCCCACGCTGGAACTCAGCAAACCAATTATGCGCAAGAACAAGGCATTAATAACAACTTTTTTCTAAAATTTAAATTTTAATAACCTTTAACTTATAAACTTGCCAGACTTAACATGAAATAACAGCGCCTCTAGCGGAGAGAAAACCGTTTAATGAACCCAATTTGCGATCGTCTTTTTTTTGGTGTCGGTACTTTGTCCCACGTCAACTGGTATTTTCAATTATCTCATAACAACGCCATCTATTGGCATCTATCGCAATTAAGATGCAAAACGTCTACAGGTTCGAACTACCTTAGCAAAAGTAGGTACAATCACAAAGAATCCACATTTAGTGCAATGAATGAGTTTGATAGTGACATTGATTTTTGAAAATTCTACGTCATAAACATGTAATGATAATAACTTGTTTGACTTTGTAAAGCATTTCTTTACATTTTTACATTCATATGTAACAAAACTAAAAGTCCTTTGTACAATGTACTACAAGCCGAGTCAGGGACAGAGGATGGGGGTGAGGGCAACATTGTCGGTTTTGCACCTGGGCGTTTAGGTGGCTAAGGGCGGACCTGTATATGTATCAACGTCCGTAGACGGTAGGCTGGAATGCCGCCTGCGTTGCTGAATGATGTTCAGGCAGTGCCTTAGCTTTTTGTTTCATCTCAGTTTGAGGATGAGAGTGATGCCGAAGGCAAAAGTTAGAGGCGTGAACTCCGAAGTTTCAGATGAACGTTTTCGGGATCGAATTTGGCGGTTTTAGTGTTGGTGTGAATTATAAATGTCTTAAAACATTTTTATGTTTGTGTATCTGTTCGGTTTTAAATCTGCTAGACCTTGTGTACCACAAAAAAGGAAGTAATATTTTCGCTTGTGTAGGCGGCAGACGTTAATCATTCTTGTACGAATTAAACACATATTAAAGCCTAAAAGCGTTTCCCTAAGCAATTTTCTTATATGTAAATTTAGTAATTTAGGTTTTAGAACAGAAAGCAGTTTTGGTTACGTGTAATAATTAATAAATAATAAGCCACTTGCTTTTATTTGATTTGCCCGTGTAATAAATACAATAAGAAAATGGTTATACTTACATTTGCCAACTTCTTTTCGAATTCAACTACTAATTTGAGTTCCTCCTCGGCGGTGGTTTTATTAGCTCCTAAAAGAACGGCTACATTTGTCATATATTTATGATAGGCTTCCAAGTCACCTTCACTACTTGTTTTGAGGTAATAGTCCCTGCTAGGTAGCGCTAATTGCATTTGATCCAACTGTAAAAGAGAAGGAAATAATGAAAAAATATTTCTAAGTTTCTTCTTTTTTTACGGAAATAAGACCAAATAAAAAATTTAGAATAAAGTACAATTTTTCTTCGTTTATATGGAACTTTTCAAATATTTCTTTTAAAGTTGCGACGTATATGATGTAAATGTAAAATATGTTTCTGCACCACTTGATTCTGGAAGCATTTTACTAACAAGTATACTACTAGATGATCAAAAGTTTTGTCCATAACAGTGATAAAATCTGTGCTGGACCGGAGAACAGCTGTCTGATGTGAGATTTCCACCCGGAAAATAAGATTAGCGCCATAGAGGATGACACAGAGAAACAGATAAAAGACGAGAATTAAACACGAGCAAAGCGAAGGCTTATCCTTGACTGAACTTTCTTGTTGTTGCTGTCTCGCTTACTTGTCTAGTATACGCAAGAATCTGTATAATATATACGGTCGTTTTGAATTGAAGAAAACTAATAAAGAAAAGAAAACATTGAAAACCGTAATTAGATTAATTAAATTTGCTGCTAGTTCATTTTTTTGATTTAATTAAAAAAGTGTGGAAGTTTCATAATTAAGTAGATTAAGGATTTTATGCAATTAACTTTATTTTCTAATAGCTATTTGGCTTATCTTACTTGTTATCAAGGTTATTATAAGCCGATTACAATTAAATGTTTTGCAAAATAACACATAAAAACGTTTAGTCTAATTACTATTGTTTTCGATAACATTTTATTTATAACGCCGTGTACTACACAAATGTTACACTTTCCATTACACACAAAAAAAAGATTTATAGACGCATTTATAAAATTGGGTTAAAGTATCTGCAGATATTCAAATATCTAATAAAAATATGAAAACCCGTATCTGTAAGTCCTTAAATTTGACTTGCGACATTACAATTTTGTAAATTCTGAACCGACTTTTGGTACAATCAGCGTTGTGCCACGGATTATCTTATTATTATTATTACCTTACAGTTCTGAAAATTCTAGGTATTCTTGTCGGTATTGTAAGTAAGTTACTAAAGAAATCAAATAATCCTTCTAATAGTAGTACATTTACAAGAAAAGTCTAGTATACCCATTATACGAGGGTCGTTTGAAAAGTCCGTGCAAAGTCAGAGAGATGGCACTACTGGCGCATATCGAGGTTATGTTTAGTTAGTAGCATCTCTTGGAAGAACACGCACCAAGTTTCAGCCAGATCGGTTTATTTCTTTGTGTTTGACATTCGTTTGAATCGAGGTAGTCGAGTGATTTTCAAAAAATGGACGAAAAAGAATTTCGTGTGTTGATTAAACATTACTTTATGAAAGGCAAAACGCCTCAGGAGACTAAAGAGAAGCTTGATAAACATTATGGTGACTCTGCATCTTCGATTAGAACAGTTTATAAGTGGTTTCAAAATTTTCGGAGTGGCCATATGGGCACAAGTGACGCTGAACGTTCTGGACGCCCTGTTGCCAAGGAATAATCCTCATCGACTATCTGGAAAAGGGTAAAACTATTACAGGTGCATATTATTCATCGTTATTGGACCGTTTAAAAACCGAGCTGCAAGACAAACGCCTACGATTGGCCCACAAAAAAGTCCTTTTCCATCACGACAACGCACCAGCTCACGCCTCAGCAGTTGTGGTCGCAAAATTAATGGAAATAGGGTTCCAACTCGTTTCACATCCCCCCTATTCTCCAGACTTGGCTCCCTCGGACTACTATTTGTTCCCCAATTTGAAGAAATATCTGGCGGGAAAAAGATTTTATTCAAACGAGGAGGTGATTGCAGAAACGAATGGCTATTTTCCAGACTTGGACAAATCCTATTATTCAGAAGGGATCAACAAACTAGAGCAGCGTTGGACAAAGTGTATAAGCCTAAAAGGAGACTATGTTGAAAAATAAAAAAGGTTTACCCTAAACAATTAAGTAGTTTTTATTTTTGCACGGACTTTTCAAACGACCCTCGTAAGTTTCTAGATATCTAGAAAGGTAAAATACAATTTTAAGTGCTACCCTTTCTTTAAATATTATCATTAATAATTCTAGAGCTGACATTTATCATTTCTGGACAGTTAAAACCTCTGCAAGTAATGTCAAGTTGTAACATTGTAAGTTTATTTGTAGTTTATTAGTGAATATTCCTTAAAAAGTATTCTTTATAAGAAAACTGTAAATAATATTGAAGTGAGATATTCTGCTTTTCTGCTTGACCTTGACAAATCAAATAGTGCAAATAGTAGAAATCTTGGAAATCAAGAAAGATTTTCTCCACGTAGATTCTACCATCGATCCCACCTCATCTTAAAGTAAAGTCGGTAAAGAACACCTTATTTTCTAAGTAGGCCCTTGTAGCAGATTCTGTACGTATTGTATGTCGTTCTGTATATTGTAAACTTTAGTTCCAGCTCTGTCTGCTTTTGAGGGATCAACTAGACTTTTTATATGTATAACTGGGATCCGTAGTGTTTCGTAACTAGTTGTGACAGTTTATTCTACAAGAGTTGTTTCAAAAATAAGGTTCCCAACGCTGTAACTCTGGAAGGGGAGGTGCTAAGCGAAATCCGGCAACACTGGCGTGTGCGGCAGCTCCCCCACTCTAGATTCCGACTTTGAACGCTTCGCTGGAACTCTCAGACAGCCATTCACGATGGAGCCCGCAATTTCTGTCACTACCAGGTGTGAAATCCGTGCAGTGATTTTTGCACGCGAAAAAGTTAGAACCTATAGAAATTCATCGCCAATTGAGTAAAATTTATGGTGAAAAGTGCATCAGCGTTCAACACGTCTGCAAATAGTACAGGGAGTTCTCGGACGGCCACACAGACATCCACGATGAACAACGAAGCGGGAGGCCATCGATCTCAGATGAAACTGTCGCAAAAATTGAGCGACTTCTGCTTGCAGATCGGAGAACCACGATCCGGGAACTGGCTCTTGAGGTTCCTGAAGTCTCTGAATCTTCAATTGACAGGATTCTGACCGAAAAATTGGGCTACCACAAGGTGTGCGCGCCGTGGGTCCCGCACATGCGTACAGCAGACCACAAACAGCAACGCGTCGACTGTGCCCAGGAGTTTCTGCAACAATGCGCCGACAACACAGAGAAATTCTTAGACACAATTGTTACGGGTGATGAAACGTGGTGCCACTACTTCACTTCCGAAACAAAACAACAATCCCGACAATGGCGCCACTCCAATTCTCCTAAACCGAAAAAGTTTAAGCAGACCCTCTCTGCGGGAAAAGTCATGGCTACGGTGTTTTGGGACCGAAAGGGTGTATTGCTTACCGAGTTTATGCTTAAAGAGACCACAATAAACTTGGAAAGATATTGCGAAACCTTAAAAAAAACTCCGACGGGCTATCCAAAATCGGCGAAGGAGAAGATTGACCGAAGGCGTAAGATTGCACTATGACAATGCGCGTCCGCACGTCTCACGTCAAACACAGGACTTAATTAACAAATTTGGCTGGACTGTCATTCACCATCCCCCCTACAGCCCTGATTTAGCACCACCCTAAATTAAAGCATCACTTGAGTGGACAACGATTTGAGACGGGCGATGAAGTGAAAGAAGAAGTTACCAGGTTCCTCAAGGGGTTGGCGGCGGACTTCTATGCAGCAGGTCTACAAAAGTGGATCGCTCGTCTACAAAAATGCGTACAAAAAATGGCGATTATGTAGAAAAATAGCGGCCAGAACAAGCTTTCCAAAAATGTACTTTTGAAGTAAAATAAGCAAAGCCATGTAACTGAAAAAAATGTGAGAACCTTATTTTTGAAACAACCCTCGTATGCTGACATCAGTGATTTAGTAAAGATAACTTAATTTCTTACATTAACTTTAAGTAATTTTAAACTGAAGTGTTGATGAACGCTTCAACTAAGTTTGTTGGTGCAAGCTTTGACGATGATCAGGCATATTAAAAGTTTGGCTTTAGAAGCCCACGTAAATCTAGCTTTAATTGAATTAAGTAACGATCAGTATGGGTTGCAGATTCTATTAATCAGTTGCCCTCTTATTGTATATGTTTTAAGCTCGAACAGCCAAATTTGTTTCAGATATTAAGATGTAGGTTCTTCGCTATTCCAGCGTCGTGAACCTGTTCAAAGGCGTTGCTGAGATCTGTACCTGTAAAGAAACCTTTACTAGTCGGCCATTGTCACTGCTTAAAATTGTACAAGAAGTAAACTTGCGTAAACACCGAATTTGTGATCCATTTCAAATAAAAACATTGCTGGACGTCTGAATAGTCATTGCATTCCCGCTCTCACGTTCCATTCCCAATGCGCTGCCGCGCCGTCCTTTGTGGGTCGCCGCGCACCTCCACCTTAGCCGTATTGCCTATGGTCCCGCATCGACTTCGATGAATTCTAACCGGCATAATCTTGTTCCCAAGGTGGAAAATAAAATCCAATTCTAAAAAAACACAGGTCGTACTACGCCACTATCAGTCCTTTACAACAGCAAAACAGTTCAACTCTGGAGACGTCTTCTTGAAACTGTGGGGTTTCCGCCTAGCTCCTCCTCTCCGTAACCTATCTAGACATTACCGTAAGCTGTAGCGCCGTTTGACCTTGAACTTTCTAGACTAAACTCAAAATTCCTGGCTCTCTCCCTCGCACTCTCCTACATACAAACGAAAACCCTTGTTCGGTAATATAAATACTCCGTGTTCGTCGCTGCACTGCTACCTGCTGCTCGCCGATTTTGACAGAAGCAAAAAGTCGTATGTAGGAGAATTCTCTTTGTTTAGATGAGTTCTAGGCTATAAATGCGCGCCTGGAACGCTTAAGAGATCGGTATGTGACCAGAATAAAGAAAGCTCCCTATAAATCCTCGAAATTTGACCTTTTTCTATCTTTCTCAAACGCCAAAAATTAGTTTATTGCATGCTCTACAAACCAATTTTATAAATTTCCTTTCTCTGATCACAAGTACTCGCAGTCAAGTGACCGACACCACTGTCGATCACCTCAGACGAAGTTTAGGTAAAAAAAACAAGAAGAAAAACCTTCGTCAATACTAGCAAGACTAGCACCGGACGTAACGGCAACTGTGTTTTCGGGTACTCGTCGTCCGTGAAACACGTCATCATCAACCACTACAGTACCTTTCGATATCCAATTACACCGTCACCATCGAGGTGATTTCTTCGCCGACTCGATGTGGCTGCCTTGTTCTCCCGCTCGAATCATCAACACAACTAATCTTGCTCGAAGAGGAAAGAAAGGAATACAATGAGTATTGAGTCTGATGAACTCAGTTGACTGTTTACAATCCATCAGCGTTTCTCCTCTGTACTTACCTGGACACAAAAACTTTAGAAAAAATTGCTAGCCCGAAAATAAATTTTATAAAAATTGATGCCCAAGCACAAAAAAGTTCATCGCTTCCAAAGCATCGCAATAATTCGTTGCTCGTGAACTAGATTCTTGATTCCTATTGAATTCCAGATTTCTAAAATTACTAAACTCTTCTGTTCTGGCTTTCCGTATGAAAATGGGGAAGTCTTAGTTGAAACCACACATTTTCGATCTTTTCAGTTAACGTGCTATGTACCTTTGTTAGTTGCACTAACTGTTTTTTTTTTGATATCATAAGATATTGGGAAACTTCTGGATGAACTCTGCAAAACTGTTTGAGGCTAAAATGCACAAGATTGAATCCATAAAATATCGCAAGGAAGTAACATTTTTTTAATTTTTCATCGGGAATTTTGTTTAAGGACAAAAGGTCTTTCTGTCGTTTTCATTCAAATCCACAGCTACCACTTTCCTATTTCTCTTCGTTCTTGGCCAAAAAACTAAATATAGTGATTTTGACTAATTATTGTTTAAGAAACTCTAGAAACGAAATCTCAAATTGCAAAAAACTGTTTCTATACATTCCATACATAGACACCCAAGTGGAACAATATCTTTTAACGCCATTTTGATATCTACTTAGTGTCTATTGAAAATCCAATAGTGAGACCTACTTGTGGAATGTAATTTAACTTAGTCGGTGTGGATACAATTTGTTGTTAGGGAACACTTTTGTCACTCATGATAACAGAAGATGCAGATTCGAAGTTAGTCTGGCATATCTGTCTGGGCGTTCCCAAGATATAGCGATCTCAAATTTAGAAAGTCGTCATATTTTCCAATTTCGACATTCAGTTGTTTGCTTCATTTGAATAAAAGTTCTTTTGAGATACTCTTTACTACACGATGATTTTAAAAGTTAGACTTTAGTGGTTTTGCCTTCTTCTCTTCAAAAAGCGAGAAGCGATAGTTTCAAATTAAGACTGTACGGATTTAAATTTTCAAATCTGAGATTTGTTGAGGCTTTTTATGAGTTGCAGAGTTTCAATTCGTTGGTCACACCATTCAAAAAGTTCATGTAATAATTTTTAAACACCTGGTTTCCACGAATTTTGGTGCTGTACTCAATATCTTTGAATAGTAAGCAGAATTAATTTTCATTAAGATAACATAACTCATATTTTTCGTTCTCAGGAGTGTGAAGGTTTTAAAATTTGGCTTTTATCAACAAGGCCAACTTGTGCTGAAGCAGAGAACTTCTTTTTATATCTTATCAATTCTGCAGGTGAACTCTCAATATCTAGCTAAGCGTAACTTTTACTAGATTTTGGATTTGAAATCTCAAGTGTGCGAAATTGGTCATAAGTCTGCAAGTTGCTTATTTAAGAACTGGAGCATCAGGATCATCTGGAAAGGTTGTTAACTATATCTTGTTCTTGTTGTTTAATAAAAATATGTCAATTGTTTCTCTTGTAACGTAGTTTTTCAATGTATTTCGTTTTAAAAAACTTTCACGGAGAATCGTTAATTAAGCGTGATAAAACGAAAACGAGACCTGTCTACATGAGCAGGCATGAGTAAATGAATAAATGCAGTTTTAATGTTAGTAAGTCTTCAAGTGTCTCCTTGAAACTAGATATTCTACTTGAAAAATTGCAATTTCGATATTGACAGAATTATCAACATGAACTACGTAGTATGAGGAGTTGAACAGCGAGCCGTTCAGAATGCCCTTCCATTTTTGTATCGCGATAAAGAATGGTATGTCTACAAAAGGTAAATTTTTAGTATTTAAGTTATGTAATTGTCGATTTTCCAACATGTTGAGTAATTCTGAAAACCTTTCTATGCTTAATTTAAATTAATAAATATTCAGAGTTTGCATTACAAATTTCTTTTAAAAATTAGAAAAACCCATGATATTTCTCTTTATCCTTCCATGTTAACACTTTTGATCGGGACGTATAACTATAAAGCAAGTCACCTCAAGGCGTGACGAAGGCTTCGTTTAAGGTCCTCTGTGATTTCTATTAAGTATGAGGAGAGTGTAAGAAGGTATCATTTTATGGTAGCTTATTGCCTTAGTTTTGTAAGTTTGAAACTTTTTTTGTATGTTGTATTTTAACATAAGCTGTCCTTGAGTCTAATTTGTAACTGAGCTTTGAAAGAAAATAACTGCCAACCTAACTAATATTTTTGTTACTAAGCTGAATATAAATCACCATCAAAATAAATATTTTTTGTTGAAGGAAACTTAATCTGGGACTGTTGCAAAGGTTGTCGACGTGTAACGAGGCGCTGAAAAACGAGTGGCTTCTAGCGGAGTCTGTTGTAACGTTCACTTTGTGTTTCCGTTACATATTTTGCATTTAATCAGTGCTGTCGGTATGTCGTATTCTTTGTAGATTTTTCTTCTAGAAGAAGTTTTTGCAATACTTGCCAGTTTACACTGATATTTTGATTATTTTTTGTAGCTTCTTTAAATTTGAAATCAATTTAAGGTTGATAAACTTTTCCATTTTATTTATTGTAGCAAGCGTAACACGATCGTAATTGTAATTATTATCCCAACACTTTCCCTACTTTTTATCTTTGATATTTGGATAAGTGGTCAGGTGTAAATGGTTTATGTTAATTCCTACTTGTTCATTTTTTTAATGATTGTGATTGATCTTTTGCTTTTGGTTTAGACAAAATGAATTAAAGTTAGGGTTTCTAGACCAGTTCATTTACAAAAGTTATTCGGTTTCATTTTTACTTTAACTGTGATTTACAAGTATGTCCTCGGTGGATGTGGGATTATTTCTATCTTAATTTGCTACTTGATTATGTTGTGGGTTATCAGAAATTTCATCTTCAAGCCTTCTGTTAATTTTTTTAAATATTTAACTTTTAAGTTCCGGGATTTAGGTTGGAGTGAACTCGCCTCGTGGGTGGTTTAAATTTGTCGCGCTGGTAATAGTTATTAGGGCGAAAGCTTCTTTCCAGACAATCTCGTCGTTGGTAGTTGTGCTAGGGGTGCCTCACTTTTTCTGATATTTGTGACAAGCCTCAACACAGCGAGGGCAAGTGGGTTTTGTTTTCGTTTTTATAGGTCACATAGGAGACTTTTGGTTTCTTTAGCTTGTTATTCTACCTGTGAATCTGGGGTTTGTTAGAAAAATTTGCAAATTTACGTATTCGAACGGGATATGATCATTTAACATTTCAAACATTCGTAGCCGTAGTTAAAACGCATTTGTCAAACGTTAAAACAAAACCCTCTTAGTATTATTATATTCCGTGTGTACATATGTTATTCCTTGAAATTCCTTTATGTGGTTAAATGGACGATTTTATTAAAATATTTCTTCTAATTTATACAGTTCCGTTAAGCCTTCTTCGAGAAATTGTACTATTTCACAGATTAAAAGCAAGAAAGATTCTATCGCCGTCGAATATTTATATACGATTCTGGTAGTACGTGAAGTCGTCGCTCCGTCGCTGGAAATGTTATGTGTTTAGTTTATAAGAGCCTTGTGTAAACAAGTGTTGAGTGAAGTGGTTGTGAGTTGTGTTACAAACTTGAATACCTTTTGGATTAGTTCCTGTATCACGGTAAATAATATTACCAAATACATTTGTATCTTGTGAAGAGCTAACGTTGGCACTTATCGTCCTGCAACTGTGAATTTGGTTGCTCGCCAATGTGAACTTCTCATACTCGTCACCAGTTTGCTTTGGTTAAAAATAGACTAATAAATACTCTGTTGTAACGTCGTTTCACATTAGTGAAAAACCTTGTAAAAGTATATTAGCTAGTTAAAATCTATTATTTGTTTAGTTTATTAAAAATTAAATAATGGAAATCTATTATTTCACCATTTTTTTTTGTTAGTTTATATCTGAAAAAGTAAACAATCGAAGTTTGCTACAGTAAACATTTTGCGAGTTTATTTTTCTTAAAAGTTTATGAATTCATAATTTCAGGCGCTCTGTGTATGACGTCTGTTCGTTAGTTCGTGCATATTAAACGGTTATTGTGACCAATGTTTATTGTTACCTGTTTGACCCCAAGATCGCAGAACTCTGTTCGTTTGTTTCAATTTACGAGTATGCTAATAGATTTTTTTGTTTTATACTCTGGCTTTTCTTTTGAAAGTAGCGTACTAGTGGATTGTCTCAGAGATCAGCTGTTCTGGAGCCAGTAGACGGCGATCTTCACACATATACATAACGTTAGTTTTATCCCTTAGTAGGAACGTAAGTACATTTATTGTGAGCAGTACAATCTCGTTTTTTTGTGTTTGTTTAATGTTCGAACTTGTCGTTTCGAACCTGAAAAGCTTCTAATATGTATAGTGACCTAGATAAGGAGATCAGCTGCGGGATCTTCTTTTTTCAATTCGGAATTTCTACATTTCCGTACCTACATTACCGAATTTTTTAACTTAGGAAGCGTGGGTTAAGAGGAGTTTGTTTTTCGTGTAATTTGCTACAGATTGGCTCCCGTCCGTAGATACAGCGCTGTAACTTCTGGAAACTGGACTTCGTGGTAAGTTTTCTTTTTACTCTTAAGTAACGTTTCTTAAGTTTTTTTTTATAAAACGAAAATAAATTGTTGTTTGATGTATTACAATTCGATTGTATGCATAAATTGAATAGTTTAAGTGATAATAATGTTCTTGAAGTTTTAGAGGTAGGTAATAAGTGATGAAAATTGCCTATGAATAATTAACTCAAATTAAAGTGTATGTCAGGTGTCGTGAACTCGTGCATTAAAGGTTACGAGATCATAATTTTGAACTTGTAATTTAGAGGAATGAGCTTTCTATTTATTTTTGTTATTGTACTCAATTCTTAAATATTTTAAATTTGTACGTATGATTGATACAAAATTAAATCTACTCTTGAAACTGAATGCAGATTTTAGAGTTAACTTACAGCTAAATTAATTAAATCTCAACATAAAAATGATATTAAACTCACACAACTAAAAAAAATGAAAATATTAAATGTTGGTTATGAGCGTCGACAGCCATAAAATGAGTTTATTCATTATTTAAAAATGAAATTAAAAGTAAATACCATTTTAAAAAAGTGGTGTAGAACAAAACTGTAGCTTAATAAAGCGCGAGACTTATTAAACCAGAGGTTTCACTCCTTTTATTCTATGCCCAGACTTGATTTTGTTAAACAACTTTAATTATAATTATTAACGCAATTCCTTTTAATTAACTTTCACGTGCTATTAGAAAGAACACGAAAAACGAAACTTCGCGAAAATTACTTCTAGAATAATTATATATAGATCTAATAGTTTTAAAACATTCTGCTTCATACATTATTGTAGATAAAGATTTCTGCAAATACAGAAGAACTTCCACAAAGTTAATAACAGAAAACTTGAAAATCCCAAAAAATCCAAAGCTTTGAGAAGTTTGAGAAATATCCTAGCACAAAGTTTATCCATTTTCCTTTGAAGTACGGTAAATTGTTTTTTCGCGCTCCTCAAATGCATACTTTTACGCTTCAAAAAATCTCCAATCTTCCAACAAAATTACAAACGTTCCCAGTTTGCACGGTTTCAATTTATTCTTTCTTATATCTCTCGTACTCACCTGGATAATATTAACAGAACTATTCTTGTCATCAGGACCGACCCATTGCTCCACAAGAACACCTTCGTTATAATCCCCCCTCAAACGCCCTAGGAGTACTTCTATCGAAAACTGCGGGGGTTCCCAATTGGGGACTGTCACCGGCCATCCACCTAACGATGATAAAACTTCTCTCAAAGGAGCGTCTCCAATCTTACGAATCTGAGCTGCAAGACATAAAAAAGTTCCCATCGGGATTTCAATTCGGATATGAAAAACATAAACAAACATTCTTTCGATGTCTCTAGCGAGACGGCAAAAGTTATTTCACTACGTTACTTACGGATGTTCATGCATGTGTTGTAAAATGTTTTTGCTTTCACCGTTGCTTCATTGTCGTTGGAATTGATAGGTTCTTCTAAGACACCTGCAAAATATGTTTAATTTCATAAAAGTTTAATCAAACTTAAAAGATAAAAGCAAATTAAAAAAACTCAAATATATTTTATCTCTTTGTGTTCTGAAAGTTCAAAAGTTTCAATTTACATTCCTTTCCACATCGCCTACTTGAGTGTCGAGTTTAGTAGGTCATCGCACAGCAAAAAAGATTTTGTTCTTTAGAAAGAAACTTTTACGCAATTTCTTTTCTTTCAACCCTCATCTAATTTTCATACCTTTTAGTATAACTTGTAATTGATCAGCCATTACTTCAAATGTGCTTATGGAACTGCGATCTTCTGGAATGACGTGATTCTTTTTCCAGGTACCGCATGCATATTGAAAGAAGTCATGACAAGGATCAGCTGCGTGATCCATTGCTGATAAAAGCGAGGCGGCTGGAATAAAACAAAAACCAATTAGGGTAAATCTCTAAATTATTTAATAACGTTAAATTTATATTTTATTATTCGTACAAAGCAAGAACTTGTTATACAAATGTAAATTTTATAAAGAAGAAGAAGGTCTGCTAGTTCTTGAATATTTGAAAGAATGGGATTGTTTATTTTTCAGTCTATTTTATTTTAAATTTCAGGAATAAAAATTTTTTCCTTTTGTTTAAGTTTTGTATAAATTGGTGTTCTTTGTGCGACTTACGTTAGTATGGGATTTCTGAATACAACAGGTGATGAATAATTCGAGAGAGAAAAAAACGTTTTAAGGTCCCTTAGGAAGTTTCCTTTAAAAGTAAGCAAAAAACTACCTTTAAATTTTTTGTGTTCTGTGAGAATAAAAACTTTCTGTGGTAATAAATTAATTTTTGACTCTTGAGCTTGATTTAAGCTAACTGTGAATCTTTAAAGAGATTTAGATTTAAATTAATTTTTTAGAATTATATGCTCTCCAATTTTAATAAATTTTTAAATCAATCTCAGTAATATTTTATACTTTGCTTACGAAATTGTAGACAGTGACTCATTTGATACTTGCTCAGGTTGATAACGAGTCGGAGTCCACGATGTACTTATCAATTTATATTCAAAGTCTTAAGATTTCTTTGGTAAGATTTACAGTAATAAAGTGTGTTTTGACTTGTTACGAGAGGGAGTTGTACTTTTCCAAATTATCAGAAAATGTCTGTTGAAAGATAAACAAAAAAATTTATTTCCGGACGGGTAGTCAAAAACTAAGACTGACGGATATATTCAACGGGATCAAGCACGCAGCCATCTGATACTTAGCTAAAGAGTGTGCCAGATTTCCAGTTAGAAGCTCCCTCACGCATTGTTGTTTACTAACATTTGGCTTTCAGTGTGATTGTAGGGAACTGTAGGGAAAAATCAGCTTGACCGTAGATTTTCAGTTTCAGTAAAAACTAAAAAATGGGAATTAATCCTGTTCTGATTTCGGTACTGGGAATGCTTACCTAAAGTTTAATTAAATAAACAGAATGGTTTCGCTCTTAATTATTGATGCTTTGTTGCAATCTTAGTGGCGTAAGGTAAGTCCAAAGTTACTTGCAGATTGCAAATTTCACAGGTGGCTTTAATATCGTATGCCTGACACTTTCTGTTCAATTGTTAAACTTAAAGGGTAGCTGACACGATCGTGATTTGTTCCAATTCTACCTGTAGCGTTTAAACACGTACGGGTTAAACTGCACGTGTACATGCGATTCACGAGCACGGCACGAACAAAATCAACATCGGTTTGATTTTTACAGTGTGACCATCACACCGTTCAGGTAAAATTGCTGGATACTTCTTCTAGATCTCAGCAGATTACAAACCAGTCAGACAATACCTCCATAACTAGAAGAGTCACCCCTGAGCGAAGTGATGAGCAAACATAGCAATATCAGACAAAATGGACAAAGACATAGCAAGTTAAGCAAATACAGGAATGTATCAGTGTGGTAATACAGGCAGTGCAACAGAAATAAGATAAAATATTAGAAAAAGTGAACTAGTTGTTTTCATTAAAGATGAGATAAAAAGAATAAGACAGTAATCAAATACAAATACAGCTGAATTGAAAAAGCAGAGAAAACTGTCGAAGTTGTACAAAAAAATGTTCAAAGAGCAGAAGAGCATTAGAAAATATCAAAACTGCAACAATAAAAGACAATATGTAAGTGTAAAAGAAAAACATGGGAGAAATAAACTATTTTTTTCTAAGTCTACTCATATTCACACTAATTAGTCTTTAACTGAGTTTTCTAATTGTTAATCTAGGATCTTAAAACTATTGCATTCTTTAGCAGATTAACAAAGAATATAATTGAACAAAAGTTAACACTCTAAAAAACTTTATTTTAACAAAATTCTATCTTTATCAAAATTTACAATTTTCTATAACCGTAATGTTTTTTCTTATTTTGATTAAAGTTGAAAGTAAATAAAGTATATCTGAATAAAATCTAAATTACAACAAACACAAGAAATGTACTTTTCTCAGTATGAAACTTCCATCTTGCTGCACATAATCATCAATCTTGGTTTTGCTAGCGGCTTCGTCATGACATTTACCACTTGATCCTCTGTCGCAATGTGTTGAATATTTAACTCTTCTTCCATTACTCTTTCTCGGATGAAAAAATACTTGATTTCTATGTGTTTACTTTGATGATAGAATTTGGGATTTTATGCCAGTCTCACCGCAGCCTGACTGTCAATTTGAAGAACTGATACTTCTTTCAGCTCTCTCATTCTTTTAAACAATCTACTCTACCGAATGATACTTTAATAGCTTTGCTTGGAGCTACAAACTTTTAGATTTTACTGTTTATGTTTGACTGAATCACGAAGTAACTCCATCTGCATATGCAACAACGTTGCATCCTCCAAACTCCGCAGAATCTTAACGATAAATAATGCCTAGATCGCATGTTCTTGCAATATATCAGAGCACCTGCTTAAATTTCACTTTATAATCGGTAAATGCAGAATTGATTGTTCTTGATAAGAAACTCACGCTGTAAGCTAAGTTGGGTCTTGTTCAAATCATCAGGTACATAAGTGTTTCAACAGTTTGTTCATATCTTTTTTATTTTCTGTCTTCGGTTTTTTTAGCATAGGTGTTGAAACAAGTTTACTATTTTGAAAATTGAAACGTTCCAATATCTTCTTTGAAAGATTGCTAAACTCCTTAGTGCCCCGCCGCTAAGACGTTTAATTTCAAGACCATAATCTTGAACTCAGTTTTGCTTTCTTCAATAAAGATATTAAGGCTGTGCTGACCAGTTGCCATGACTAACTTATCATCAACATAAAGAGTGACCAAAAGCTTCTTGTTGCCGTTTTTTGTAATATGCAAGTATGGCCCCAACACCTTAGGGGCGATACAAACTATGTTGAGCTTACAAGTCTGATTAGTGTTCTATGATGTTTTTTTCTATCTCTCCGTACAGAAATTCTATGGACACATGAAACTGTAACAGGTGCATATTTTCAGTTGCAGTAATACTTAGCGTCGAACAAAGTTTGCTTAACTTGGATACCGGGTTGAATGTCTAACTAGGTATGCCACAGCGTTAACTAAATTCTTTGATGACAAGCCTAGTCTTGTCTTATACTTGTCAACCATGCCATCTGAATTGGTTTTTATACGAAAAACCCATTTACATGGTATGGTTTTTGCTTCTTTTGGTAGAGTTGTCAGTTCCATGTCTGATTCTCCTACAGTGACTTTATTTCCTATCCATGGACTGCTTCCATTTAACGCTGTGCATGCTGTTGGGTGCCTCCTTGTATGCTTTCCAATTGTCTGTCCCACTAAGTATTTCTTTATTATTCATGATATACGTAGATTTAAACGTAATGGGTTTTCTAGTGTTGTACCATATCTCAGTTATGGATGGTGTGGTGTAAAAGATTGTTTCTCAATTGTATCATTTTCTTCTTCAACTTCCGGTTCTTCTTAGTTTTTTTATTTCTATTTCTGTACCGTTTGCTTCCCCTGACTATTATGTTTAACAGGTTTTTCTTGGAAGATTACTTCTCTGCAAAGAATGCGAACAACTCAGGTAGTGTAAGGGTTGCCAATTTCACTTATAGGCAAGCACCTGCAGACGGAGAGATAATCTTTAGAGCCGAAACATGCAATTTATGTACTGCAAAACCAATAAGCTGTGAGTGACAAAAACCTCTAAAAAGATTATTTTATTTTTTTCTTACCCTCAAACTCTGTAACACTCATCTCCATTAAACTATACAAGGTATCGCTTGACTACCTTTATTATCCATGTTTGTCGGATCTCAACTGGGACATGAAAGTAATCGGTAGACCCCACAATACATAAGTGCTTTATCCTGAGCATCTTTACCTATTGATTACTTAAATGGGATCATACCGTTCGCAGATGACTTCCCAGTTCTATTTCTGACGCTCCCACTAACTCGGGCCACATTGCTTCTGAAAATGGGCCATTTAGACTGTAATTCGCATCTCACTGCCGCCGTCTGTTGACGTGTATACTAGGGCGCTGCCACCCTTCTTTGAGTAGAACTTTCTGAACTTTTTTATTACCACTTTCTTAATTGAATATCCCAACGTTCTTGAATGTTAAAAAACGCGTCTCAGTACATCTTTGATTTCCGATCTCTCTCTCATAAGATAACAACAGTGAAACTACGTATAACTATCTTTAATGGTAACTAAATATCTCTTGTTTTGAAAGGATTCATTAAACTGTCAACAAATATCAGTTGACATTAATTCACCAGGCTTAAATGCTTTTTCTCTATGCCCAAATAGCAATCGATGCGCTTAGGCAAAAATACATTACTTACAAAGTTCTTTTTCCAGAGAAACCTTTATTCTCGGTTGTTTTCCCAACAATCAAGCGTCAGATGTGACCCTTATTCTGATGTCCCCATCTTTCATAGTTCAGCTGTAGTAATGATGTACTTTATTGTCAACGCCATTTAACTCAAGAGTTTCTTCGGATAGTATCGGCTTAATAAATGCCTTGTACAATGTTCCAGATGTTTCATATATTTTATGAAGTACACTTAAACTACTATCAAGATTTCTGTCTTGGGCAGCTAACACTGAAAATTAATTTCTTGATAGATTTGAAACAAACTAAACATCTGCCAGCCTTAAATCTTGACCACTAATCGTCGACGATTGAATAGTACCTTTTTCCAATGTCTTTAAAGTTTTTTTCCAACTGCTCTTATACCGCAAGGACAATCAAACTTCTGATTGCCTCGTTAGTCCATGGCAATTCACCAGGTTGTTGATCTCGTTTTGATGTATAGATTTTTTGCAAGTGAAATAAAAAGCATTCTTGGTATTTTTCTTGACACCATGTTTATTGGTTGTCCAAAGAAATTCACTTTTTGCAATTCTTCACCCAGTGCCCTTTTTGTTTACAATAATTGCAGATGTCATCTTCCTTTGGCTGTGCTGTTTTGTCGCCATTTGTACTTTTTATAAAATATCCATTACATAATTGATTTGTTAATTCGTCAAATGTTGTATTGTCATAATTTGTTAGTATCATCCACCTTGAGTGATAAGTCTCAGATCTACTTGGTAAAGTATACAAAGCCTGACAAATTAACATACGATCTGACAAAGTATTTTCTTTTCTATTTTTGTTTTCTAGTCCATTGTTTAAGTCATTTTATAAACTTTTCAATTGTGCTAAATGACTTGAACATCCTTACCTGATATCTACCTAAATAACAAATTAGTAGTACATATTTTGAGTAACTGATTTCTGATTGTGGCTTCTAACTGTTCCTTCAACGCATTCTATACGTTACTAGCTCTATTTCTTCCTTCATTATATTCTGATAAACTTTATCAGTAATAGCACTTTTGGATAGCTGCATGCCTTACGAGCTCACTAATTTTATGTCAATGGCGCCGGATGCTCCCTCATGATAATGTCTGTAAAGTTAGTTCTAGATTTAGATTTGCATTTGCAAGTAGCTTCCGAATTACAGTTGATCAATCAAATAGACAGCAAACAGATTTTTTACCAATATCAGTAAAAATTAGCTAAACTATTCAATTGCATAAATATGATAAAATTCAGCGGAATGTTCATCCATTCTATAAAAGAAAATCAAATTGTTATTTAAACTAAAGTGAAACCAATTTAAGACAGATTGTACTTCTTACACGACAATTGGAATCACATTGTCTATTTGGTACAAGACACTTCTTAATAGAGTCCGAAATGTCTCGGCCCGGTCCGACTGAGTACAAACAGCCGGACAAAGAAACCCAAAGAATCGAGAAGTCAAAAAGGCCCAAACGGCTTTTCAGGCCCGAAGGATCCAAACGGCCCGATAGACCAGAGAGACTAGAAGGATCGGGAACTCCAAAAGAGCCGGCAGGCCCAAACAGTCTAATAGGTGCGACAGGCCCGATAGACCCAAAAAGTCCGTCAGACTCGACGGACCTGAAAAGCCCAAAGGCCGAAAAGTCTAAAAGACCTGACAGACCCATATAGCCCGAGAGGTCCGACAGGCTCTAGCTCGACAAGACCGAACGGCTCGATTGACTATATGTTGGTTCGAAAAGCCCGATAAATTTTTAAAGTTAGTCCCGGCTCGACCAGAATCCAAGCTTCGACCCGGACCGCGCAAAGGCCCGACTAGAACACCCGGCCCGTGCAGGCCTCTACTTCCTAATACAGTCTACCAACATCCCTTCTCAAACTTCCTTGCCAACCCGTCCTCAAGGTGGATACACTTTTAGATTGTTATAATGCGACTACAATACACTTTATATTTCCTAAAGGACAACTGGAACCATATTGTCCTTTGGTACAAGACGCTTCCTAATACAGTCTACCAACACCCCTTCTTAGACTTTCTTGCAAACCCATCCTTGGGGGTTAATTCAGTTTTCTTTTATACTTGTACTTATATCTCCTAAAGAACAGCGGGAATCACATTGTTCTTTTGGTACAGGACACTTTCTAATAGTCTACCAAAAGCCCTTCTCAAATTTCCTTGCAACCATGTTCTTGGGTGTGAATTCACTTTTCGCTTGTGAGGTGAGTTACACTTCGGGCATGTCCCAGTAAACTATAAGATCATCTTGTGCTGCTGTAAAAAAGTATTGTTTATATACGTGCGTTATAAGAATCGGGATTGCAAGCATATTTGGGAAAGGGTGTTAGTAGACTGTATTAGGAAGTAGAGGTCTGCACGGGCCAGGTTTTCTAGTCGGGCCTTTAC
>VTPC01006884.1:0-10367 GCA_011009095.1 Ignelater luminosus | reverse complement strand
AAAAAATGAAAGTTGTAATTTGTTTGAGTTGAGAAGCTGATGAAATAAGCTTTCATTCATAATAGTTAACTACATTACTGCTATTGTGTTTGTGATATTTTTCTTCTATCGAGATACACTTATCTCTGCATTGTAATGTCAAGTTTTAAAAGAAGTCACTCGACTTTGCTTTAAACAACCACAACGCGTAAAAAGGAATTACTTTAATAACCTAATATTGAGATTATATGTGATGGATTGACTGAAAAATGTCAAATTGACCCTCAACATAGCTGAGTTTTTTGATCTCAGTGTCGTGGATTCGAGCCCCATGTTGAGCGCCACGATTGTATGTGATGGGCTACTGCAAAATGTCAAATACTCCCATATTTTATTATTAACATGAATAATGTTTTATTTTTCTTAAGTTTCTCCTGAAAAGGCACGTTGATCAGTTGCCTGAACTTCAACACAATACGTGGCACTGATCATTTGTACATCTCGGTTTGTGTATCTTTGGTCCTTCATAGTAAAATTTAAGAATTTGTTTATGCGTATTTTAGTTTTGTCGCAGTACGCTATTCTTTGCACTAGTTTTGTTTCTTTGTTTTTTTATCCCTGAAGATGAAGCTCTTAGACTTAGAGTATCGTACCTGAAACTTTCTCATAGACAATGAGGTCGTTTCCTAAAATATTATTTTTGCTTATTTGGGTTGCTTTCGCTTTAAATTAACACTGGCTTTTTTTCAGATTTTTCCTCCTTCTATTTTTACTATTCTTTTCAATTTAAAGTTCAAATAAGCTTTTCCAGCCACTCCTGTGACGTCACAAGTCTTTGACAATATGACAACGCTGAAAACGGGAGCGCTTGCGTGTGAAGCGCCGGATGCGAATGCTGTCAGTATTATAGAAAGCGCCTAGAAGTTTGAATTTTCGAATTGTTGAGGTTATGCGGTATTATGTTATTATATATGTTATATTTACAAAGTTCTGTACAAATAAACCAACCACTAAACCACAAAGCAATAGTCAATAACAGACGAAAAAATACAGATACTTATAATATCTTGATTGAAATAGACAAAGCGGAAAAACCCAACAACCAACGAATGACAGCAAAGATACAACAGCGTTATTACGATGTTGTCAGCTCTACTATTTGTACAGACCGTCTACCGACGAACTGTGACGTCACTAGTAAAAAAAAAATTATTTTATTTCCTTATAACTCTTAATGGATATTAACTATATATCCTATCTAGAATGATAATATGTGTTTAGATTTCAATAAATCCATTTTAGGAAACGACCCCATTGATTTAACTGTTCACTGTTATGTATCATGTTTAAAAAGAATCACGAATAATGGTTTGTTAAGGCTAAGTAACTAACCGTAAACGTACTTTTTAAATTAAATTTTCTATATTCCGGGAAAACCTTTGCCTTGTACTCGGTCAGTGAATTTTAACAATAATCTCTGATTTCTGCAGCTTCTTTTGCAATTAGTGCACAACAAAGTGCAAGCTTTGGCATTTTGTAGCATGCGCATTTCATTGTTTCTCAACTCTACTTGCAGCTCTTTCCCTGGATGGAAAGTTTCTATCACTCCTTCTCGACGTCTGACTACACTAGCAGATCGCTGCTTTGTCTTACCTGATAGACAACCTGAAGAGCATGCTCCATAAAAGCGGATAATTTTGAAGGCAGAAACTTCACCAGCTTATTCTTGATTGAAAAAAATTTTTTCCGAACTCTCATTAACCATTGTGTCTTTGGAGCGTACATCGTAGCTTCGAACCATGCAAGACCATCCATCATTTTCTTGGAAGGTTCCGAGAGAGAAAACGATATTTCAAGAAAACTTCTGGATAAGACATTTACGTTTTAAGTATCCTTTTCTTGCCGATAAAAGTATCGTAGAGCCTGTGCCCGTTCTTCGTCAAAAACCGATGCAATCAGATGAGTCTAACGTAATGGCGTGACATTTGCTATCTATTGCCATCAGCAGCTAAAGTCTTTATTGTCTAAATGTTTTCCAAGTAAAAGAGGACTAAAGCAAAGCAGAAAAACGTCCATACCCTATGCTTGGCTCAGCATGCACTAGGTCCAGTGCTTCACTACGTCAATGGCGTGCATGATGATACGTCCCTCTACCTCTTCTGGTTTGCAATGTTAAGTGAAGAGTATGTGGCCTTAGAGCAAACCACTTTATTACCCTTGTTGATGACTACTTTTGCTGCTGGGAGGCAAAGTGCACTTTTGTTCTGCAAATTCCTTAAGAAGTACTGACTAGTTACAAGGAATTCCTGTTTTGGGAAGAACCTGGTGACAAAGTCAGACTATTAGCCCAGTAGAGATCGCACTTTAAATTTACTTGCTAAGCGTTGGTAGTGAAAACTTATTAGAAAACGTACGGTTTCAAGTCCTGATTATAATACTCTTCGAAGTGCTTGGCATTACGTGGCTGTATGTTCTGAACTAAAACAGGTCCACCGAATGATTCTGCTGATGGTTCATTTTCAACGAAAGTGTCCAACTTGTTTGCAAAATCTGCCTTTCGTCTATACAGATTTTCCCGGTCAAAGACAGTGAAGGCATTTCTAATTTCCACAGTAAAAAAAAACTGAGTAAAGATCTGTTTCTCTGTCTTTTTGCTACGATGAATAATCTTGAGAAAAAGTCGATTTTCTTTGAGAAATCTTTAACTAAGGTGATTGAGCGGACTTCTTAAAGAATTCATTTTTTAGATACCCGGCAGTGTTTTTTGTCGAAATCCTTAGTTACAAAAATAGTCACCGACAAGGGTTATAAGATTGCTTTCTCTGAAACCACACGCTTCACTCGATAGAAGACATCGCACACTAGAAGAGGTCGATAGACAAAGGCAAGACATGGTAAAGCACGAAACCAAGTACATTTTGGTCCAAAGATGGGACACAGATGTCCTTGTGCTTTGTGTCTCGTCCTTTTTTTCTTTTAAAGTCACTTGGCCTACAGAGATTTTGACTACTAACTAAAACAGATAGTAAACGTAAATTTATTTAGTTCGGATATGTTTCTAGGCTAAATACACTGTGCTGGAAGTCGAAGTTAAGGCTCTTGGGCTGCTTGCCAGATATCTAAGCGCTCGGAGGAAATGATGGGGCTCTCGAGAGGGTCTCTGATTTTTTGGGCGCAAAACCCAAACCTACCAAGACATTCTCAGATTTGGAGGTAAGACTAGTAGTTAATGAAGCAACAAGCAGACTTGACGTTAAAATGTCTTCATACTTCACATAATAGTATGTTTCTTATATCAATCCTAGTCCAAGTAATGTTAAATACAAATAACGTAAGCAAAGACCTTGCGAACCAAGGTAGATCAGTTGTATTTTCTTAGATGTTTGCCAAATCTTTTCTGCATGTCCTTTTTACGCATGATTATCAGGAACGTACAGCCACAACTTGGATTTTGGTAATCAATGGACCAGCAGAGGAATTTAGCTGCCCCAAAGATGATGAAATGGATATCTTGGTTTGGCCTGCACGAAGATTTCAAATCAAATATGATGACTGAGATAATTCAAGATGATTTTTGAAAACCATTTGCTAATTCAACACCATATGAGATGACAGGTATGCATTCAATTTTCTAAATTCCCCTTTCTTAAGGAAATCATCGACCACTTCCAATGTAAGGGTCTGGAAACCGTCCCATAAATTATTTAATTATTCTTAATACACGCTGGTACACTCAGCATAATTTCCTATAATTTTGTATCAATTTCCATATATTTCAATATATGTCCGTTCATTTTCTCATCGACGTAAACTCGTACGAAAACCAATGTGAGTTCCGGCCGTATCTGTCTCAGCTGTACCCGTATAGGGTGAGATCTGATCCAACCTTTTTAATTATTTCTTTCCGTCGTAGAGTACCTGGACGCTTCAACCGTCGTCTGCTTTAGAACCAGCGATCTAGCAGCGCCGAGAACTTGAGCTAGTTGGCGGGCTTTTGTGGCATTTTCAAAATTATTTATTTTAAATAATTTTTTTACTAAAACGCTACACTAAAATGGTGGATTTGAATATTAGTGGCAATTAGAGTTCAAAATAATTAACCGTCTATAAAAACTTAACGAAGAACCAACAGACGGGTGCGACAAGATCAACCCGAACAAAAAAAATTATCCGAACGAGGTAAGTTAAACAGAAGGAAAGAAAAGGTCTGGAATTAAATAAATAGAACAGGTAGAAAATACAAAATAAATAGTGCTAACCTGAGAATTTGGGGCGATTCTATTGTTAAATTAGAGGAAAATATTAAAATACTAGAATAAAGAGACAAAGTGTCTCTACTTATTGTTATTATCAATAAGGGACTTACAAAAAATGCACGCAGGTCAAGAGTGATATAAAGATTCAAGACACAACATAAATTAATTTTTGAAAATGTGTAACTTTATTATAAATAAAAAAAAACCAAAGCAAGAATAGAAGTTTTTATATTTCAAAACAAATCTAAAACAAGTAAATGTTACTTGTTTTATACAGGGTGTTTTGAAAATTAGTGCAAATATTTGGCAGGTGCATTCCTCGACAAAAATTAAACCATTTTTGTCATATAACTTTTTTTCCTAAAGTACACTGTTTCCGAGATACTGGGTGTCACAGTTTTATTTAAAACTCCTTGTTCTTGAAATATTGAGAGAACAAAATGAGATATCGAAATGAAATTTTTTACATGTTTGTTACTCTAGATTGTCTACTACTTTATGTAGTTTTGCGTTTGGTATCCTTACCAGAGATGTAGAATTAGCGTTGGGCTGGTCCCCTACGCTAAAAAGATTGTTATGCTATTGAAATATTTAAAAAAATTATTTCCAGAAGCAGCAATCAATTTGAAACAAAAAGTTACTCTTGCGTTTTTTTTCTAGAAAGCCTTGTTTTTAAATTAAAATTTAATTTTTCAAAACCTTTCAAAAAGACTTAATTTTTATCAAGAAATGCAATGCAAATAATTAAAGATGATGTATGACATTGCCCTAGGCAATTCAGTTTTATTCAGAAATGATGAATTCTACAAAAAAATGCAAAAAATGAATTTTTTGTTTCAAATCAATAGCTTATCTTGAAAATCGTTTAATCTTTCAGTGGCGTAACAATTTTCTTTAACGTAGGGTGCTATTCCACCCTCAATCTTCTGTCTCTGATAAGAATATCAAACGCAAGGTTATGTCGAATAGTAAACACCACAGAGTAACAAACATGTAGAAAATTCCATCCCAGTATCTTATTTTGTTCTTGAAATATTGAAGAAATAAGAAGGTTTCAATGAAACTTTGACACTCTGTATCTCGGAAACGTTGCACTTTAGAAAACAAAGGCTTAATTAAAATACTTTCTTGGGCTGTATTTGCTGTTTTCTCATTTGATAAACATGATTAGCCAGGAAATTCCCACTTGTTACCTTTGTAGCTTATGTTACTGTGTGCATTTTTTTTTCAAGTAGAAATTATTATAATTTGACACCCCAACCGCTAAAATCGGTAGAAATATAACAAACTAGGGAAGATTGGTCATCATTACAGGATCAATAATTTCGGCTCCGCGATTCAAATCGTTTTAAAGAATCTAGCGCCTTACTTCTATCTTTATCTGTTAGGTTTTTCTACGTACCGCTTTTCCTATTGGGCTTGTAGGTTGGATACTCTACCGACTGAACAATGCGGCTGCTAACTGACGCAACTGAATCAGTAGGGAATAGCGGGGAGGGTTTGGACAGTAGGAGGCATTGGACACGTTCAAATGTCTCTTAATGACGTAAGACGCAATCGGTCAGAAGTGACAACACTGCTGTTTCATGCCTGACAGTTGTCCTGTTAGTACAAAACGGATAAGACGATGCGTTTGGTTAGGATAAATTTTTAGCAATTTTTCAAGTGTCTGATCGTTTATTTGATTAGTTTAAATCATTATAAAATACAGCCCTACATCGTGTTATATCGCTAGCTAATTAATGATTTTTTATCAAAGTAATTCATTTTAGAGTGTGAGGTCTATGCAGGAAGGTTTGGGCATCTGTCCAAAGCCTCCCGCTAGTGTCCAGTCCCCCTCTCATTAGTTAAATTGTATCAGAATAATTCCAAGAAAATACAAACGCGCAACGGATAGAACATTTCCTTCAGATATAGTGGAAAATGCAACGGTTGAAGTTGAAAGTATGATTTTCTCACCACAATCTGTGACAACTCAAGTGTTGTGTAATGAAATGAAATCTTCACTTGGCCAATATTTTAAAAAATGTTCTAATATGTGCTACGGTTTGACTCCAAAAGCTACGCGACGATTAGCCTATGAATTCGCCGAGAAGAACGCCGTTAACATTTCAGAATCGTGGAAAGAAAACAAAATGGCAGGAAAAGATTGGTTTACGGGATTCATGACTCGGAAGTCGAATTTCCAGACTAAACTGAAAACAATTATAAAATATCACCAGTTTACAGCATCTGACATTTACAACTTGAACGAGGCGGGGGTGACCACAGTACAGAAAACCCAAAAGATTATTGCAATTATTGGCCTTTTGATAAAAATATCTTTACAAAGGAAGACTTTATGTGTTCCTATGTTACAGGCAGAACCAGAACACCAGATAAGGAAACTGTAACCTCAATACCAGTTGAGCCACCAAAGCCTGGTTTTTCAAAACTAAATTTAGACGCATTTAGCAATCTTGAGAGAAATTTTGTTTCGCCATCTAAAGTTAAGCCATATCCCAAAGCGCTTGAAAGAAAACAAACTAACAAATGTGCAGTTATTGCTACAAACAGCCCTGAACGTAATGACATAGCAATGAAAAAAATAAAAAAAAGAAACACTAAAAATTAATCAAAAGAAAATGAAAAATGCCAAGAAAAAAGTAATGATCAAATCTTCATCTTTTGATGACGAAGATGCTGAAGTGATCTACAAAGATTCTTCTTCAGACATAGAATTAGAAGAGGAAGACGAAGAAACCACAGATCTGAAGCAGCTTGATGTTGGTAACTTTGTGATTTATAAAGTTTATGGAAAGAAAACTACTACGTATTATGCCGCCAAGATTGAGGAACAGGTATCGGAAGAATACAACGTAAAATTTTTGAAAATACAAAGAATTTCTGATGAATATTTGGCGTTTGTTTCCTGTGAAGACTGTAACATTTTTTTATATTTATGCAAATACCAAACACCAAAGCAACAAAGAATAACTAAAGAGTAAGTTTTTTTTAAAAAAGGGGTCTTTGCTTTTTGACTTTTTAGGAAATTTCTACCATGAAGACTTACCAGTGAGGTGTATCGAAAGTTTTAGAAGAATTACTGTTTGGGTCTTAGAGGATGTACCATTGGCAACGAGCAACGCTAAATTGATCGAGGTGGATCTCACTTATGGCCTACTCGATCCTCATACTTAAATCCCTCGGATTTCTATTTATGGGGGTATTTGAAAACATTAGTATACACTACTCCAGTGGAAAATGAAGAAGATTTGAGAAATCGGGTAATTGAGGGATGTAATGCAATAAGAAACAACCCTGGTATTTTTGGAAAAGTTCGGCAGTCAACAAGAGAAGATTGGATGCATGCATCCTAGCTGGTGGTAGCCATTTTCAGCAGTTTTTGTAGATCAAGAATCTTTACATGTAATATGAATAAAGTTTTGTTTTTTCGAAAAGCTGTTATCGCCCTGTATCTTCGAAACAAAGCGCCTTTCTGAAAATTATCCAAGGGCAAAAAATCTTAAAGTAACCCAACGAATAACCCCCTAAATTTTTGCCGCATGTTTAGCAAACACCCTGTTTATTCTTTATTTCTTATTATTTTATTATTTAATTTATATTTATTATTTATTTATAAATGATACACAATAAAAAAACTTTTTAATCGTTTAAATCGCTTTTCTGCGCCCTTGCGCCTGTTTTGTTTACATATGTGTAATGACCTTTTTTTGCACTCCATACCTGGCAAAATCATGTTCCGCCGGCCCTGAATGTATCTCTTACAAGAAATAAAATATGGAGGTTTTAGAAAACGCACATTTTGCGTTTTCGCCCTGTACCTCAGTAACAGGATTAATTTTTGAAAATGTAAATCCGGATTGTTAATGAGCACGTAAATGCGCAACTTTTTCCCCATTTGAATGATCTTGTATCTACTACCGCTTCCAATATCCCCATGTACCCCATTTTATCCTGGACATCATGTATACAGTGTGCCCGGAAAGTATGGAATATCGTATATATCTCAGTAAATATGCATTTTATGGAAAAATGTTTCCTATAAAAGTTGTTTAGTGTTTAGTTTTACATTACAGAGCAATACCAAATAACTATTTTGTAAAAATACAAAAGCACAACGAATAATGCTTCAATTTTTTTAATGGGAAGGTATCCCTTTATTGTACTCATTTGATAGAGAATGTTTTTCTCTTTTCAATAATATAAAACTTTGATACACTTGCATAAGTAAATTTTGATTAAAACGCAAAAAATTGTTTGAAAGTTTATTTCAATATTCATCTGTTACGAATTGAAAATTTTGTATAACTAAACTCTACAGTTCATAGAAGGTGTTCAAATTGTGCACCAGTTACAGCTTGGCAATGATAAAGTCGTCTTTCAAATTCGTTTACTGCATTTTCAATCGTTTCTGGTGTGATAGCTCTAATCTCTGTTCTAATACGGTTTTTTAGAGTTTCAATATCTTCAGGCATATCGACATAAATCTTATTTTTGAAATGGCCCCACAGAATAAAATCAAGTGGACTTAAATCCGACGAGCAAGCTGGCCATTCTACTGCACCTCTTCTGCCTATCCATCGATAAGAGAAAGTATTATCAAGAAACTGTCGGACATTAATTCCGAAATAAGGAGGAACCCCGTCTTGTTGCAACCATATTCTGTTATAGGGTACATCTGGATCTAGTTCATCAGGAAATAGAACAGCTAAAGCAGGAACTAAGTCAAATCTTAAAAAATCTAGATGAGCATCCGCTGTTAAATTATGTTCTATAAAAAAAGGTCCCAAAATTTGGGTTTCAATAATTCCTGCCCAGACGTTGACTTTCTGCTGATATTGGGTGTGCCCTTCTACATACCAGCCAGGATTTAGCGAAGACCAGTAGCGCGTGTTTTGTTTGTTGATGGTATCATTCAAACAAAACGTTGCCTCATCAGTGAAGAGGATATTTTTATGAAAATTGGCATTTTCCTGAAGCCTATGTGTTATTTCTTCGCAAAATTGCAATCTTCGATCTAAATCATCTTCTAATAATTCTTGAACTATACAAGGTTTATGCGGATGCCACTTCTCCTTTCTTAGAACTTCGTGTGCAGTGGATTTCATCAAAGTATGTTCACGAGCAATTTGTCGAACAGAAACATGTGGATTTTTCACGACATCCAACATTACATTCTCACGTTGTTCATTATTTAGAGCTTTAGGTCTGCCCGTTTTTGGACGATCTTTGACAGAACCCGTCTCATGAAATTTATGCAAAATTTTACTTAAAGTAGACTGAGAAATATGATATTCGGGGTGCACGTTATTAAACAAATTGCAAACTTCCCCTTGTGTTCTCCTTCTGTCTCTATATACCAGCATCATTAAAATTTCGTTACGATGTTTTTCTGATAAACGATCCATAGCAAGTCGTATTTTTGTAACTTTGTTATTCTCACGTTAATCAAAATGCTTAAATTAATTAAACGAATAACTTTTCGCTCCAGTTCGGTTATTAATTGACATGTCTACGACCCATTCAATTGTTGCAACAAACAAAAGTGTATCACAGCAACCATAATGTGACTAGATGATATTGAAAATTTAAAAAACCGAGTCTGACAAGGTAACAGATGAATAAATAAACTTTTAAGCGTTATTCAAATATTCTTTTGCGTTTTAATCAAAATTTACTTAAGCAAGTGTATCAAAGTTTTACATCATCGAAAAGAGAAAAACATTCTCTATCAAATGAGTACAATAAAGGGATACCCTTCGCATTAAAAAAAATTGAAGCATTATTCGTTGCGCTTTTGTTTTTTTACAAAATAGTTATTTGGTATTGCCCTGTAATGTAAAACTAAACATTAAACAATTTTTATAGGAAACATTTTTCCATAAAATGCATATTTACTGAGATATATAGGATATTCCATACTTTTCGGACACACTGTATATTTGAAAGGATTTCCTTTGCGTTTGTTTTTAAGAAATAAAATTTATTTTTCTATTGCTAATATTTCTAAGTTTATATTGTCCAAAGCGGATATGATATATTAATTACCAGAAAAATGACAGAAAAAATAATTTTCTGCTTGCCTTCATGGGGTTTCAAGACCTTTCATACAGTATTAATACTAATAAT
>VTPC01006882.1:0-22270 GCA_011009095.1 Ignelater luminosus | reverse complement strand
CAAAACCATAGAGACTGACAATAGAAATAGTAACTATATTGTTTTTTTAGAAGAGAAAGTGACACTCTTAATCATGCATTTGTAGTATTTGACGGACTTGTGGTGCTCTTCGTTGGGGTGGTTGTTGTGGACAGCGGTTTCGGGCACCAGATTTTATGAGTGAGTCTATTCCCTCTCCTCGTCCTTGGAACGATCAGACGAAGGCTCACAGATAGCTAAGGTAGAGATACGGTGACTCCAGGTGTCGGCTAGCTGGAAGGACACTGAAGCAGAACTTACAATGCAATAAAACACATGATTTAACTCAAAGAATATCTTTTAGCACAGACAGAGTATGTACAAGCCGGCGGTAATACAAGCAGATAATAAACATTGGTTGTACACTAAACCTACTGTACTGTGCAGCAAGCAGGGACGGGGTGTAGCCCAAGGAGGTCGAGATCCTAGGGATGCAACTTAGGTATGGTGTCCTAAGTATATGGGGCAAGAACAGGATACGGAACGGAGTTACCCAGTGACGACGGACCGACTCTACCGACAGCGACGGCAGTCAAATCCCCAACCTAAAGGAACAGGACAACGAACGGAGTTATCCAGTGGCGACGGGCCGGCTCTACGGACAGCAAGGGCAGTCAAATCACAGGAAATGGGAATAGAATGGTGGCCGGTGTTAGGAATGAAACGGCGGACGGAATAGGACACCTAAGTATACCTTGCGGCTTACCCAAAAATGCTCACTCTCCCTGGAGTTGGGTTGGTAGTTTGGACCTGCTACAACTGCCCTTTCGGCAGTCGAGTATGTGCTCCTGATGCTCCCCACGCTAACAAGCTCTTGTAGCGGGGATGTTCTGTGCGAAAGCAAACGGACTAGTGAGGGAACAGTTTTACGGTACGCCCCACTAATGGAACGAAAATAATATTCTAACTTAATTATAATTAATTAATTCTAACGGCGGATTTAACATCAAAATGTTCGGTGCGGTGAAAAATGCATTTTATAAATCGGATGGAATCGGAATGCAATCTCGCTTAAAGTAAACCTTATAGTACTAGTAACTTAGCAAATACTAAATTATCGGCGGATCGTATTAAATAACCTATAAAATTACATCCTAATAAATTATATGTAAATCAAATAAAGTTCTGGCGGAAAGCATAAAATATTAAATATTTCAATGCGACGATGTTGATAAACAACGCCACATGCTTATGGGAGCAGCTAGCGAGCGTGTGAAATGATCGGAAAAGTAAATCCAGAAATAAACAATTAAAATTTACTAATAAAAAGTCCTTACATGCTGCAAAATTAAAGTAACTTCATTACAGATTAGCCATAAAAAGTCACTTTTATTTCAAATAAAACAAGCTATTTTTTCTGCAAATGTCAGAAATTTATTTTTACTTTTGCAGCACTTTTACTGACAGCGACAAAGCAGTAAATCTTTAATTTTGTGCATTAATATACAAAATGTCATGTTTTTCTGACGCTTGAAGAAAAAATATATCGTTCTGAAATAAATTACGGTTTTGTCTATAAAATTGCTATAAACGCATGAGAATATGCCGCCTGGAAACTTACGAGGTTGACGTAAGAAAAGTCGTAAGAGCCCACGTAAGGAGATAATACTTAACATTATTGGAAACAAAATGCACATGGGTGTAATATTGAAGTAAATAAACTGTCAACGCCGCCGTATCAAGTACTACGGCTGGTAGCAGGCACCCCCTTCATGCTTCTAATACTTTAAGTTAATATAAAACTATGCGAATTTCGTTACTAATATGAAGTTAATTATTATTTCTGTCCCCTATGTCAACTTCGCTAAATTCCAGACTGTATATAAGATACAGTCAAAGATTTAATTTATTAGTGATAAGATACTGCAGCAAAAACACACAATCAAAGCATCTTTATCGCCAGTATACATATTTATAAGATATATGTAATACTCTGGATTCTCATTTTCTATCATCCTGAGGTAAACATAGGTTCAAGTGTATATTTACTCTGATTTCATAATAACGAAGTCATAAGTTGTCTAGCAAGTAATTCAAGCCTCCATTGAGTACTATATTGCATCAGAATTCAGTTTGTAGAGTTTTCGAGTTAAATTAAAATCACAGCCAATACTTGGAAGAAGGCGAGATACCTGTTAAACGTTTGTTTTATTCTCTATCTACTTTAATCTTTCACAAGGATTTCTGTGGATCTCCTTAGTGGTATAGGTAAATATGAGTACAGTAATTTGCAAAGAATTAATTATCTTTTATGTTTTTGTTATCTTCACCTTTCAAAACTTCTCTTTTTGACTTTCTTTGTTTCCTTGCACCTATCTTCTCAGATATTCATAAGAATTATGTATGTACAGAATCTTTATCGTAAATAATAATATTGTCAGTATGTTCTTAAAAAGGTAAACTTTGAAATACATTAACCTTATTCGCTGTGAGCAAAAATCATCAGTTCAAACATCTTAGACCTACTAGCCTTAGGTGGGCTAATTATCGTTTTAAAATAAAATTAATTGTTATTACACTAAACTTTGTAACTTCTCTGTGAAACTCGATCTGGGTTTTTTTATCTCCCTGTTTTGTACCTTTTTAGATCTATAATTTTTATTCTTCATTTGTGTATATTTACCTGCTAGCTTGGACTGCTTCAATTGACTAACTTACCTGCAACTAAATAAAACAAACTACTGTCGTTAAGCAGGCACCCTTAAGTTATGATTTCCAAGTTTATCTTTACCAAATAATGTAATGTATGGCTGTTGCAAAATGGCATCCAAAAGAAGTCGTGTGTGTACTAATGTTATGATCCATCAGATACTTCTTAGTTCTATAATTTTAGAGAAAATTAATTAATTAATTAAAAGAATGCGAATAAATATGAAATTAACAAACTTATTTTTATGTTATCCAGAAAATATCAAATAATAAAGTTAGACGTAATAATAATTACTATATTTAAAGGTTTGTTTACTCACCTTCGTAAAGCACATTTTAAAAACACTTTACTGCAATGCTTTTGTAGTATTAATTTTCTTTTCTTTTGTTTCAGGTAAGTTTTCCAGAATACAGAACGAAATCGTGAAAATAAAAGAATCCTCTTGCAAAGTAAGTTTTTGCAGAAGTTAATCAGCTCAGTATTAAATTCCCCTTAGAGAAATTTAAAAAGACTTTTTATGTATGTGTACTACTACTACTTTAGTAAACGAAAGTGCCAGTATACAAATTAGGTTTGTGTGCGAAATAGGATTCAGGGATGCAGTAAACGAGGAATGAATTCATAATATTGGAGGGGTCAGGGAAAACCGGCTGACAAGATGGAGGATTATATGAGTGCTGTAGTCGGAAGTTGGGTGCATAAAGATTCTTGAATTAATAAAGACTGTGTGTTGCACATCTGCAATACATTAGTGTATAGTTTATAATTTATTATCAAATCCTACCGTGTTCTGTACTAAGAGCCTGATTGTGGAAATAGAATTTATAGGCAATTAGTTAGGTGTGAATAAATAACAGTAAACTCTGTTAGCTTTACTAAATCCTAATACTAATTAAGCAAAATGCTAATATACATCAACGTTACCTAAAGATGAATTTTCTTATTGCTGTGGGTTATCTTCTTTGTTGTGAATCATGCGATATTTTATTAAATGAAAATGCATTAAGCTCCATGTACTGGTGCGCGCTGATGAATTGCGGGATAATAGTCCAGGCATTTGGTAGAAAATAAAAGAAAGTTTTGGTGGAGTTTTGATTTTTGGTACTATATGGTATTTTGGGTCGCTGAACACAAATCAGAGGTTTGCCAACAAGAATTTTCTCGGAAAATAGGTTTTTTCCCAAAAAACATGTAAAAAAACAAACGTTTTTTGGGTTTTTCAAACTAACTTCGAAAGTATGCATTTTACGTGATAGTGGAACTTATGTGAAACTAAAGAAGATACAATTTCCTACATTTTATGTATTTGAAGTGTCATTTTTCGATTAATAGCTTATTCGCGACAGCGCCGCGATTATTGGGTGTCAAAAGCCAAAACTTCCAATAACGGGAATTACGGCACTGTACGAAGATTTAACACGAAAGCTATATATTTCACGCAAATGTTAACTATGTATTATATTAAAGGTGATGTAATTGACTATATTTTATGTATCTGAGATCAACGATTTCGCTGCTAGCACATCCTTACCTCTTCCCCCCACTACTATTTTCACTGCTAAATGAAATATCGCTCATCACTATTCCTCAGTTTCTTTCGTTCGTATCTTATTGTTTACTCAGTCTCCAAAGTGAGTTTGAAGCAATGTATGTGTTTTGTTTGTGACTTCTATAGAAGATGGAACTACTCTGTCTAATGTTAAAAGTCGAGGTATTGTATTGTTTATCAAGACCAGCACAAAAAAGAAGGATGGGAAGAGACCATTCCTAAAGGGAAAACATCAGTAAATGTGCATGAAAAGTGTAGAAAAGCATACATTAATGAGCGAATGATCACTGCTTATGTAAAGAGGGTTGAGGAACAAGGTCCTTCCACTTCTCAAGTACTAAGGTCATCAATCCCTGAGTTTATTTTTAGAACTCGTTGTTTTATGTGTGGAAGCATTCAGAAATAAACCTGTTGTGTGTTTCAAGAATGTAGGAGAGAAAATATTGACTGATGCCATCAGTAAGCATGCAAATCTGAAGAAAAAAAAGCTTTGATTGGTTGAAGCAGCAGCGAAGATTATTTGCGAAGATATCAGATCACAAGAGTATCCGTTTTCTGGAAGAGAGTAAAACTGTAATTCCTGAAACTTCCATTGTTTTTTTGGAAACTCTGATTTAAAATAAATGCAACATTCTTTCTCACAGTGTCATCAATGCTGTGAGGCCCAAATTATTTTTGTCGAATTTACAAGTTAGGCTGGCAGCATTCATTTACAAGAAGAGTGGATCACGAATGTCTTTGGAAATATTGAATTGAATGGGGTTTTGTATGTCGTACCAGGAAGCTGTACGTTTTGAAATTCCATCAGCCATGAAACCAGAGATTAAGATAAATCAAGAAGGATTTTGTCAGTTCGTTTACGACAACACAGATTTCAACAAACAATTGATGGTTATAATACTTTTCATGTGATGGGTGGGATGTACGCAGTAGCCCCAGCAACAGCAGTTGAACTGTAGATGAAAAAAATTTGAGATTGGCAGAAATACCATCTTTTGCGGTTGTCGGAAGTTTTGGGGTAGTGACTCTGAAACATTTTGAGCCAACAGAGAGTAATCAAGGTCTCAAAGCAATTTAGATTCAAGACCTCAGTGATGAATTTCCGACCTCCGAAAACGTCTCTTCTTGTACATCTACGATCCTTTGGCTATACCGTAAGTATAAAGACTTCACTACAATACCAGGATGGAATGTGTTCAGGATCAAGTGACAGCAGACTTCTCGTTTGAACAAACATTTATCACTTATCTTTTCTTCATAAATGTTTCTCCCACTGACTACGACAGAATATTCACTGCATTATTGGGGTCTGCAGAGAAAAGTAAAGAAAAAGACCAGATATATATGGTAACCTTAGACCAAACCCTGTACTTGAAGGCACGATACGTCATTTCTAATTGCACAGACTCCAGGTTGCAGAACGTTGTTTTCGTTTACTAATGTCCTCTTAAAATCCATTGGTTACATAATGGACGACAGTGGCCTCAAGGAGTTATTCAATACCGTATATGCGATGAACTCAATAGAAAAAAATTATGTCAGGGCATGCATATTACATAGCTGCGAGAGCTCATGTATTAGTGCATGCACTGCACCTCAGAAACAGAAGCAGAATCGGTGATCTATGCCTTTGCCCCCAATAAATGTCGCGAAATCAAAAAGAAGATGGAACGTCAACTACAGCAATTGAAACAACATGGTTCCACATCCCAGCTCTGGGTGCAGTACATACAAATGGTGACTCTTGTAAAAATATTCATGTCACCTGAGAGAATGGGCAACTAGGACCAACACCTTGAAACTGTTTGGCAAATGCTGCCATATTTGCATGCGTCAGACCACTTTGCTTACGCTAAATGTGCTCACCTATACCTGCAAGATATGCTCAGATTGAAACAAACAATGCCCGTTGAAGAATATGAAAAGTTTACCATTCAGGACTTCTTAACAATTCGATGACCACCTAAATTCTAGAGTGAAACCTGGACAGACATGACCATCGAACAGTATATCTCATGAAGAACATGAAACTTTAAATTTTATCTTCTTTAGTTTCATATAGGGTCGACTTCCACGTAAAATGCATAGTTTCGGAGTTATTTTGGAAAAAACCAAAAAACGTTTTTTGGGAAAAACCTATTTCTCGAGAATATTCTTGTTGGCAAACTTCTGATTTGTGTTCGGTTACCCAAAATACCCTATAGTACCAAAAATCAAAACTCCACTAGAACATTCTTTTATATGCCTTTTTTGAGCATCTAATGGCTGGACTATAAGGAGACACTACAGTATTAGATTAAAATAGTTTTGTGTTTGTTGTTACGTTTCCTGGAATAAAACAATTTTTCGATATCTCTGTTAAATCTTGTGTTTGTTTATTAAATAGTTAGGTTACTGCCGGAATTCAGAACTGTTAACTTCTTGATAACCTACCATGATTATTTCCGCGTTCATTCTTCGTATTACTTTAATACGGCCGCTAGCTGATCAGTTGGCTTACACTTAAGATATGAAGAAATAAGGTAAGAGTGGTGAAAGCGATCACTTTACAGTTCATTATTGAGCGACGATCAAACCATTACATTTTTTAAGTATTCAAAATTAGCCTAACAATGACACCCGATCTTCGCAACTACTACCTCCAAATCAGGTCATTTTATTGCCATCAGATGAATTAACATTTGCAGACACGTTATGCGTTAAAAGGAGATCTATCGACTCAAATCCTGGAAGATAAAGATGCAGATAAGCACTCATACATACTTATGTAGTAATTATTATGTAAATCAGTGCTGGTCCATAAAAGCTAGATTTGTAGTAGCTATGTAGTATCAAAATTCTTAGACTTAAATAGGTGAGAATATCCAGTTGCCTTTTGTTTTGGAAAACCAAGAAACAATAGTAATCTTAAATCGATTGCTATGACTAGAAAACAGGGCCTAAGAAGAAAACTTTGGATTGCAACTTGGTGTAGGCCTTACTAGAATAATAGATCCATTACTAACGAAATATGAGAGTGGCATTTCAAATTGATATCCAATGTATGATACTCGTATGCTCAGATGAAGGGGACCGAAGATTTTGCAAAATTTTTGATGTTGTGTTTGTTCTATGGTTAGATTACCTGTCAATAAATATTCATATCGATGCTTAGAACAGCTACCAATTCTTTCAGAAATTTTAACATATATATGTAACTTACAGATATTCTGCACAACCACAAATACAGGAACTTCACATAAAATGTATCAAAAAAAAAAGAAAAATGACTAAACGTCTCGATGAAGTTAACTTGAAAGCTATTAGGATAATTACAATAACCAAAACAAACCAACAGATTCGGACTAAAATAATTATTATTGCAGTATATGCAGTTGAGTCAAAGTTCCCTTCATCTAAAATCGATTTCTGAACAATGCCTTTTCCCCAATACAAAAAATAGATAAATTTTTTTAAGGTTTTTGTGTTTCTTCATGCTCTAAAGTTTGATTTCCCATAAGGATAATTTCGAGCACAACAATAACATTATGCTATTTGTTCGACCTATTCTCGTCTATTTTGCTCCGGAGAGCAATATCAAACACCACATAAACTGTTGTAGTCATGCAGATATTATTCTTGCATTTTTAAAAACTGCTTAGTATGCCACCACGAATACAATTAGAAAAAATTGGATAACAAAAAAGGTAATTTAGTTTCTTTACAGATCAAGTTTTAATTCAATGAACTACGTTTTGAAACTTGAATAAGGAAGTGACATAAATTATCCTTCCTGTTTTTCTGTTATCGTATAGAACGTTCTGTTTACAAGTAAAATAGTAATTAATTTCTTTGGGTAAAAGCAATATATAACTGGTAGCCAGAAAGTTTATAATTCATTAGAAGGAACATATTTCATTCAAACTGAGGAAACTGCGCCGCCGAAGGACTTTTTAGCTGTGGTCTATATTAATGAGGTGTCGCCGTGTTATTTCCGGTACCCAGTAACGAGGTACAAATTCAAAGTATGTGATTTACACGTTTCGCTTTCAACCCAGTTGTCAGTTTGATGAATGTGTTGTTTTAAGGCATAAAAGGTGTCAATAAAATACGAGTAGTGAATAAATTTCTACTTCCCATTTAATAATATTGCACCCTTTACTGACATATTGAAACGTGGGAGGAGGAAAATCAAAGTGTTTTTCGTTAAAAATACTGAAAGCTTACAGAATATGTTTGGAATGGATTTGTAATTTTTTAGTGTCGTATTCGTATTTAAGAGAACAAAATGTAAATTCATTCAAATATCATATTGATGATTTTATCATTGTAACGACTATTGAATATGAACCTAGTAGAATTGTAAAGAATCATGGAAATTTATATACATATATTACATGAGTAACATCTGCTGGAAATTACAGTCAGATTTCCAGTCTGGCAGATATTGTGTTAAAGTTGAAATGTTTCCGTATGCAGCTGCACAGAAAATTACCAAATGTAACCTTTCGAGCATGGAAATGAATAGTGCAGTTACCAGAATCAACGTTAATTGATTGGTCTTGTTATGCTAGAGAGCTAAAACTTTAAAAAGATTAATACAGTTATATTAGGAAAATTTGTTTGAGCCGTCGATTTTAATAGCGTTTAATTTTAACGAAACGCGATTGCAATAGAAATCTCTGACAGTTTCACTTAAATTTTAAATTAAAGAATTATTCAGATTGTAATTCAATTGATTTACCTTATTTTCTAATGATTAAGTAGCGTTGTAATAGATCAAAAGACAGCAAAACAATTAATTATGTCCAAAATACATACATTTATGAAAATCTAACTTTATATCTCTTTATTACCTACTTATGCTAGTAGCTACTTAAAAGAATGTGCGATTTTCTAATCTTAAGTGCACCGATAATGTCATAGTGAGTAATAACTACTATCTAAAGACAATGGATAGTAACAGCATATGAGCTTTTTCAGCATTGTAACTGTAAGAACAGAATTTGCATCAGCAGCTATATTTCATAAGTATTTATTCAAAATGCTTTGTTTCATATGTTAACTTTTATCTAACATCTCCCGGATGGATCATTAATTTACACTACTACTAAGTTTTCAACAATTTGGAATTTTATAACGACTTCATCAATCTTACATTTTCTTAACATGCAGAGTATCTAACTTATTATTTTGTTTACCAAACTGCGATTTAGATTGTAACTTATGACCATTTCAGAAGTAGTACAGTGTAGTCCGTAGGCAAGGAATTTAGGCAATTTCAAAGTTTATTTAACAATAGATCTAACATTGATTTCAATTTATAGTTGTGTTAATACCAGCTATTATCTGGATACATTATTTAGAAACTGTATAATGTAATCTGGGAAGAAAACAAAATATTTTAGCCGGAGTTGATAAGGGTAAATACAATAAAATGTGTTATGTTATTGAATTAAGCTTCACTTTACATATTAATTGCAATAAAACGAATGGAAAAAGAACAATAAAACGATAAAAATGACTAACTTAATAAATAGACTTAAAACATAATGGTTCCATTAGCTTAAAATCTTGAATATAATAATGGGGTTTTCTTCTTGAAATGAATAAAAACTATGGCGTGCATAGATTTTCTTAAGAATTTGTTTCGTTTTTGTGGAATCATCATCCTACTGAAAACATTTTGGCGTTTTTGATGTATAACGATGACATTAACAAGTTTATTTTTTAGATAGGATGCCGTCATTTTTCGTAGCATTTTTCAAAGCTTTACAATAATTCTAGAGGTTTACATGGAACAAAATCTGCACCAAATATTGCAGAGAAATGAAAAACAAAACTGAAATTAAGGTCTACCTTAAATCGTCTGTAGAACACATTTTTAAACTCTAGAAAATTTGTACTGTTTCTCTTAATCAACCATCCCCTATCGTAAATCCTATGTATTGATATAAAGTTAAATGTGGCATGGTGGGATATTCAGTTTAAAGATTCATACCGAATACACTTTATCCAAAACTGTACCATAGCCCAGATTTTGTGACGCGTACCGATCAATATATGCTAGATGTAAAACCCGTTGCTGTTTTGCGTAATTTTCTAATGTCACTGATTTGACAACGACTTAGAAATAGATAATATAATACGCTGCAAGTAATTTCATTTGTATTAAAATTAATTCGAATGATATTCATAGTCTTTAACACCAAACAAAACGAATTCGAAAAATGTGCAGCGAGCTACTTAAAGTCTTTATTAGTATTTCGTTTTTGGAATTCCCAAACCATCTATGCCCACATCTACTGCCGGATGATGACGCTGTGAAAAAAGAGCCGCTTTAGAATTGCCAAACCACCATGCTGTCCGCGCTCTCCAGGATGGTTCTCTAATGGAACTTCAAAGAAGCCAGTCACCAAAGTAGCACTGTACCTATCAATTTATTCGGCCGTCCGATATCCTACTCTACTCTCTACGGTCGTTTCTTCCTCAATGTTGCCTTATCTACTTAATATTTTCAGGCTTCTGTTAGAATGTTTTTTTTCATGTTCGATCCACACGGCCAGTAAAAGAATAGCACAAGAAAAAAACTACCTATTTACTCATGATAGTAAAATATTTAGAAAAAATAATAAACAAAATGAGGCAAGTAGAAAAAATGGAAGAAGTGGGAATGGGACATTTTGAGAATGCGAGCTATGGCAAAACAAAGATATAGTGCCCTAGAAAAATTGAAACAACAATGAAAGAAGTATAAAAGTGGAGAAGAAAGAGAAGAACGGAAATGGGAAGACTTTGTGGAAATCAAAAGGATTGGACCAACTGGGTATCTTTGTACCAACCGACATCATAAACGTACAGAACGCTAGGAAATGGAATGAAAACGGGCACAAGCCATAGATGGGAACTATGGGAAGAATTTTAAGACAACATAAGCATTCTGCCATTCTATTTTAGAAGATTACTTGTGATTTCTTAACAGGTCCAATTACCACCGCAGTTGGGGCACTGTAAATACATGCTAAAAAAAATATAAATTGAATGGAATTAGATATGGTTTATAAATTTCATCTTACTGAAGACTGTGGAGTAGCTATCAAAAGATTTCAAGAAAAAGTTAAAAAATGACCTTGGATGGGAAAGTAGTACTGAGTCACTTAGAAGGATTTTGCAAAAGATTAAGTTTAGGAGAGATACTATTCCTGATAACAGAAAAATTTTGATCAAATCTACTGAAATAAGATTATAGCACCTTGACAATTTAGTAAAAATAAAATAAAAGGCGAATTTATTATATCTTCAAAAGAAACTTACTTTCATGCAGGTCACACCAGTTCAAGATTATCGTCCGATGGCTTCTCAAAAGTTCCTTCCTACAAGATCTCCAAAGGGGGAATGTTAATCGTCGCATTATTAACTTTTAAATCTGAGTGTAGAAGAGAAGACTTTCACGACTGTATGAACTATAATTACGAAAGATGTTTAAATCGAAGATTAATTCCCAATTTACCACTAAATAGTGTGGTAATAACTGATAATGCATTTAACATAATGTACAGGTAGAGCAGGTCCTGGTGTTTTCTTTCAAAATCTTAGAAAAGGCATATACAAATATTATACCATTTACTTATCCATTTTACAGGTACAAGATATTGCCAAAATTAAACTTGTTGGTGCAAATATTTTGATAGAAAGAGAATTTTTAAACGCTAGGTTTAACAAAATTTATCAAAATGTGTCTGATTGTATAAAGGTAATTATAAAGACAATTATTTAAGTAATGAATGTCATCTAGAAGAAGAGCTTTCATGAACTAATTGTAAATCTTGTTGAAGATGGTTCAAGTGAAGACAACAATTTTGAATTTTGATCTTATTCACAAATAAAAAATTTAATTATCGTACTTGGTTTTAGTTGTTCCGTACAGACTAATCTGTGTACCATTCTCATTTATCATAGAAAACTAAATATGTAAGAAATGGTCGCGTGTTAACAAACGTCAGTGTACGTACACTACATCTTACTCATGTTTTGCTCTTTTCTTCATCTTAGTTATTTGTTGGTTTGTATCTATACACCATTTATGTAATCCCTTAAATAATTTTCTTTCGAGATTACTTCTGCCTCTAACATACATGCGCCGTGATTAACTCTTTTCTTAAGGTTTCACCTCCTAGTTTTGTTAAACTCATTTCGTTCATAGATTATTATCCCTGCTCGTTGGGCCCATTACCATTTGTTATATTAAAAATATAAAAACGTGCTAAAAGCAATTTATTCATATTTACTTTACATCAACAATAATTGAATGTAAAAAAGGTACTGTTTGTTTATTTATTTATATACCATCAAAAAAAAACAAACATTTACAGAGCACTGCGTATTTATCTAACAAACTGTACGTGGGTTGTTAGAAAGAAATAACATTTATTATCTCCTTTCCTTTTATACTGCGTATGTTATGTGTGTTCTAAATTTAACACAATATGGGGTTTTTAAAATATAAATTAATACAGACAAATAATAATGTTTTCAAAGCTTTTTTCCAGAGAGTCAATAGTAATTCGATTTCGAATTGTTAACTTTCAAAATGTATGTACGACACACAAGGGTGCAGGTTGGTCTCAGGCCTAAAATCTTTTTACTAACGCAACTCGATGAATATTTCTTTATAGTTTTTGTGGTAAAACTAGGCTTCAGTCCTTATACAATAAATATCAAGAAAAGCCGCCTCTCAATTTGTATAATATTTTTCATAAGTACAGAAAGGTATCTAAATAAAACAGAAAACTTTTATCAAGATCAGGTACTGGTTAAATTAATAATCTACATATTTTCCTAATAAAAATTCAATTAGAGCATAAATGTTTCTTTAACATTCTAACGTTGTCGAGTTAAGTTTTTTTTTAAGTTAGCTTTAGAGATAATTCTTTATCCACTAACACCTAAAATCTAACTTGTATATGAATATTATTTATTGTGATATACACAGTTTTTTTGTTATTTGTAAGTCTTCTAAATGTTTATTGGAAATGGCATTAACATACCACATAAATCAAATGTCAAAATTTGTAAGGTTGATGGAATTACTTACTGCTCCTTATTTTATTTTTCTTTTAGAAAATGAATGTGTTTTGCATATAGATTGCATATTTGCCATACAAAACTCAGAAATGACAACAATGCTGCTATTTTTATGTAAATTGCTTTGCCTCATTCGAAATTTATTATTGTTATTGTAACAAAAGTTTTTGTAAACGTGGAACTACTATATGAATGATTTTAAGGCTCTATCACTGGATAAACTAGAAATTTTGATCGGAAACCATTTTAAAGCATGAATATCTAGAAAGTTGTAAAAAATTAAATCATAACTTCTTTTCTATGCTCGATTTCAGTACACAATGCAAAAATGAATGAAGTTTATTAAATAATAAACGAGAAATATTGACAAAACGTCAAAAAAAGTTTTGTTAATATCTCTCGTTTGGTTTTTAACAGATTTCAATAAATTTTCTACTGTGTACTAAAACATCAAGTTTAGAAAACTAACTATGGTCTTACCTTTTAAATATTTTGAGATGCATATTAGGGTGGTTCAAAAAACCCGTATGTTGCCGAACTGAATAATTTTGTGCAGTTTTGTGTTTTTAGATGAGATATTAGAATGTACCAAATTTTGGCCCAATCGGACAACGTTGACACGTGCTGCATCGAGCTTGATAATTTTCATGTTTTTTCAAATGTGTTTTTTTCTAGGCACGAAATGAAAGCTCGAAAGCAACCAAGATATTTTGATATGGATAGTATGATAAATTTTGGCCCAAAGTCTATTAAAATTGATTGAGTAGTACCAAAGTTACAACCATTTTTCCGAACTACCGAGTATATAGGGATACTGGGGCTAAGTCACCAAATCATCGTTAAGGCCACATTTCCACAGTGGGTAATAAACAGCAGATGCTACTGACACTTTTGATATATACATTGATTGTAATTTTGACACGGAAGGCAACGAGAAAATCTTTTTTTTGCTAAACTTTGAATCAGGTGGTCGAAAATATAAGGTCTAAAAAAAGAAGAAAGCTGTCAAATCTTCAAAAAATCTTTCAGATCGTCATCTTTAAGAAAAACCTTCTTTTTAATTTCGGTGTCTTCTTCTTCTACTTGCTCCTGTTTCTGCAATATATTGTGTGCCATTCTTCGTTTTTGTTTTACGTCCACCCTATTATCAAATATAGAGAAAGCAACCGTTTCTTCGTTGAGGTACCATAAATGGTTTATAAATTTGTTTGTGGCACATTTTGCCAAATTAACATCTATCTCTCTGAATTCCTGCCTTCGACTCGAGTGTAAATCATCCGGTAAATAATGCCCATTATGTGCAAATCGAATACGACGTTTTATCTACGATTCTAAGACTTCTGAGGAAGATATGGAGGTGGACTTCCTTGAAGGAGGCGATGTCCAAATTCTTGAATATGCAGAAGTCAATGAAAGTAAACAATCTTCACAAACAGAGTTTTAGACCTGGAATACAAGGATCCTCTAAAGACGATGTCCAAATTCTTGACGGAAGTAAGCAGTCACCCGTCATAAATAGGCAACCAACATTACAGGATCCGAAGCATTTTTGTGCTTTGCCGTTGTTTATTATTTCCACATTTCTTTGTTTCGAAAATCAAAAACTCTAACTTGTAGTGCGTAATCTATTGTTTTCCTGCGTTTTCCTCTGTGTTTTTCAATAGAAAGTGATGAAGATATTTCTTGCACGCCTCCACAGATTGCAATTTTATTATTATTACTATACTTTCAGTTTTGTTTTCTAACAATAAACAGTATGAGAATATAACAATTTTTATTTTTTTATATCTATAAATAGGCAACCAACAAAACACCGCCAGTGAATAAAATCCAAAAAACACTAGTGTTTTATGAGTATGATTATATCCCTATGGTTACGCGTATAACTACTATATTATTGAAGAGTCGTAGATAAATAACATTTAAAGTCAGTGTTAAAGAAAACAAAATGAGTAGAAAGCAGAAAACTATTAAAACAAAGGAACTACTAAGAGGTTCATGTTTTAACAAATGTTCAAATTGTCTTCCATTCTGCCTCTTGCATAATGCAATTCTTTTACGGATTGAATTTCATACACCCTGTAGCATATCTGGCGTGATTATCTCTGTGCGAAGATTATCCAGATTTTCAATTAGTTCTTTCTACACGTCGTTTTTCACTTTACCCCAAAGAAACAATTTAGAGGCATATAGTCAGTGCTGTACGATGGCCATGCAATGCACCTCTTGCTATTATTTTATTTTTAAAACTTACACTTAGATAATTTCTCACGTTTACATGATAATAAGCAAGAGCTCCATTATTTTGATACCACATTATCTGGCTTACGTTGAGTGGAATTTCTTCTAATAAAGTAGGTAAAACATTTTCGAGGGAATTTAAATACATTTCTACACCAAACATTAAAGGAAAAAACGTGCTGGAAATGACTTTTCCTGTTCCAGTAAGGATTTTCATGGGAAAAGTAATGACAATCATTTCTATTAACTTCCCCGATATTACTATATCTTGCTTCATCTAAAGACAGTACAAGCTTTAAAAAATTCTAGTTTTTTGTTAATTGTATTCAAATAAATCGACAAAACGGTATACATTGAGTGTAATCTTCTCTAGTTACTTGGGGAACAAACTACAATAATACGAATGAGCAACACATTTTGTTTTTAAAACGCTAATGTAAACGTACCTCGGGTGATAAAAATTATATACGTTTGGTTTCAAAATATTGGGCACTGAGCTCTGACTAATTCCTACCGTTTCTGGAGTAGCTATTTGGCTTGTGTGAGAATTTTCAGTGATTTTAGCTTTAGTAGCTAGTTTACCCTTTAATATATTTTTTAAAAATATATTTTTTGTAAACCCATCTATGGAAGTACAGTGTGTTGCCTATAAGTATGGTGCAAGATGAAAAACTCACAGTAATTAGTATTAGAAAAAATAAAATAAAAGATCTGATTACTTGATGTATTACTTTGGAAGTTCACAGATGAGATTATATTTCTAGTTTCTCCTTAGCTATTGTTTTGGTTTTCAACGATAAGCAAAGATAACATTTTCTAGGTTTAACTTCAAGTTTTAAGCCATAGGGTATGTAATTACAGTGGACGACCATGAACTTACAAATTTATCTCCAACAGAGTTCTTCTAAATCTAAGACTACGTAAAGAGAAATTAGATCCAGATTTTTCTTACCTTTTGAAGTATCTTGAAATGTACAAGGTGTCTACAAGAATTCCTGTGCTACAGAAAAAGTAGACGTTGCGATTGTTATTTGCAGTTAAGTTACGCGTCTAGTGACATTTAGCAAGTTTTCTTTTACACCTCTGCTGTGTTCCAAATCAGAGAAGTTATAAGCTGAACAGTAAAATTCCAAGCATCCTGTACAACGCAAAGGTGTTTTGTTTTTACACCGTACAGCTTCATCAAGTAAGCCAATAAACTCCAAAAGTTTCATGAAATGCAGGCTTTAAAACTATTTGGACATTTTTTGTAGTTCAAGAAATTAGAGGGATATATTAATATGATTTCATAAAATATTTTAATTTAATAATCCCGTGTAAAGAATAAGTTTAAAAAAGTCAAGAGTTATAAACTAAAAAACATTGTTTGCATCTGATTATTTTAATTGAATGATTCACTAAAACTAACTTTACTGTAAAAGTTGCTCTAGAAACTTTTTAAACAAATATTCCTATGGATGAACCTTTCACGGTACCCCTAAAATAAAAACAAGTTTGTACTTCTCTATGCTGTTTGTGTAGAAGTCCCTAAAAGTGAAGAAACTCAACAAAAAACGTGAATGAATACAAATTATTACTCTCCTTTACCTTTTCAGCCGAGTTTATTTTTAGAAAATTAAAAGCTTTTGCCCTATATTTGTTTTAATGCTTTTACAGTTGTTAAAAAGGGTCAATAATTATGGAAAGTTTTTCTATACTTTCAAGTTTAAAGTAGGAAGAGTCATTTTTGTAATCTTTTTAGGTATCGAACTGTCAGTGCGATTTTATCTTAAAATCTAAAGCGTGCTACTTTTCTAAATATTAACAAGTTTAGAATTCAGTGGGCCTATAAAGCAACTCAATGATCAATGTTAATTATTATGGTTATAATTAAAGTTGACACTAACAAGTTTTAAGAATTCATGACTATTTCTTTAATGATCCCTGTAAAAAGTAACTACTTATTCCATATACGTTCTAAAATGACGTTTTGGACTAATAAAAATAAAATTATTAATTTAAGAACAGATTCCTTGGGTTTTGTGTATCTACCTACACCTCTCTTGGGTGGTCTTATCCTAACTGACCATCAAGCCGTTGAAACGGCGAACGATTACAGGGCACCCACACGTAATTATTATTGTGAGAAGATAAATAATGGTTACATAAAGTTAAATGCGAGAACGACATGGTAGTAGTTCTTAACAGAAATTTCTTATGAAATTACTCTTATATTAGCTATAATTTACAACATTTGACATATGTATGAAAATAGGTACAATTCTCCAAATGTTTTAATTCTGTTATGAAAACGTGAAATCTTGTTTTTTAATCAGTTTTGTGTTTCACATGATTCTACAGGTGCTAATATATTGATTTATTATTTAGTTTATCGTTTTATTTTGTGACTATAACAATTTGACAACATAATCCGTTCAACGCCTTTATACTCGTAGCAAACTAAGTTATTGAACTGTAGAATTTATCGTAACTTCTAACTTTTCTAGACAATTTCCTAACATGTCTCTACAGTGTGTACCATTTTCGATATACTCATTGGTCAATAGGTTAGTTCGTTATGTATCATAGCCATAAGGTTTTTGTTTTCTACTGCCTTTTTTTCAGTTCTTAACAGTAGGTCTTCGTTTCTGATGATTTCCTGCCAAAAAATTTCTGAAAACTTTTCGTGTATTTATTTACAAAGCTTTGAAATTTTTTTAATTTTAAAAGATAATTTCAGTTACTATTTGGTCTAACTCAGATAGTTCTAGCATTGTTTATACATTCCATTTCCTATTCTTGCAAGTTTTATCATTTCAAAGGCATTTGTTAGCTGATTTTGGTTTCATTGATAGCAGTATCAGTCATATGCACTCTAGAGTCTTCCTGTTTTTTTTACTATTTCTCCTTACATCTTATCTTTGAATTGTCTCAATTGCCTTGTTTGTTTCGTCTATGATTCTTTATCCATGTACATTGTCTAGTCTTCACATGTTTTTTTTCTTTTAGCTATTAATACATTTCTGTATTGAAAATAGGACATACTGAACATCTTTTAAACCTATTCAATTTTCTGTAAATAAAAAAGTAGATATCAAGTGACAAAACTCCCTTAGCTTGACTAATATCTGCATACCCATTTTATCCTATTTGACCTCTCCCTCATCTCAGGGAGGACAGAGGACAGACGTAGTGCTCATTTCTTTCAGCTACCTCTTCTTCTTGGTGATGATAAATGATACTTAACGGTAAGGGCAGTGATAGTAACGATGAGAATGTTAATGATGGTAACGGTAGCAATGGTTTGTGATATGCCCTTTCTTTTACACGTGACTTCTTTGGTGTTCGATGACAGAATAATATTTTTTTTTTAATATAACACCTTTATTCAGGTATGACTACTACAATCTTAATATAATTAATTTATTAGTACAGATGAATTGTGTTTATATTAAACAAGACTTGTGTGGAAATACTAAATCAGTGCTTAGTTGCCAATAGTACTCTTTACGTCTTTTATCTACATAATTCATGCGGTTTTGTTCGCTTCAGTCTTCTTCTTTCATTGGCTGTGTCCAATAATTGAATTGCTTCCACGTTTGGATGATTGAGAAGTCTAATCTCATGTTTATTGGCTCGTTCCTTGATGACTTCCTCTATCGTGGGTATATTGAGGTCGTTATGTATTTCGTTATTGGTTACGTATCGATACGCGTTGGTGATCATCCTCAGGAATTTGTTTTGACATTTTTGTATTATCTCTCGATTAGATTTATGTGCACAACCCCAAAGTTGTATCCCATACATCCATATCGGTTTGAATATAGATAGATAAATAGTTCTTTTACAATGAAGATTCATTTTAGAATAATGTCCAACCAGCCAATACATTTGTCGTTGTTTAATGCGAATTTGTTCAGCTTTTTTTCTTAGATGGTGTTTCCAGTTTAATCTTGAATCTAAATGAAGCCCAAGATATTTTGCTGATTCTGCTTGAGGGATTGGTACCTCGTTGAGATATGTTCTTAGACTGCAATTTCTTCGCCGCAGCGTATATGTGACGTGGACTGATTTCAGCTCGTTAAGTTTGATTTTCCAGTCTTTTGTCCATCTGTTGATTTTGTTCAGTGTGCGTTGAGTTTTCTCAACTGCTATTGATTGTGATTCATTTACCGCCATGATTACAGTATCTGCAAAGGTTTCGGTGAATGTCTCATCTGATGTTGGAATATCAGCAGTATATAGCAGGTACAAAAGGGGTCCCAACACACTTCCCTGCGGTACGCCTGCTTTTATTGGATAAAATTTTGACTTGACATCCTCGTACATCACTCGAAATTGCCGATTAGCTAAGTATGATTCTAGCAATCTGCAGTAATTTTTGGGTAGCATTTTACTCATCTTGAGGATTAAACCTTTGTGCCACACTCTGTCAAACGCCTGCGACACATCAAGGAATACTGCAGAGCAATATTTCCCTTCTTCAAAAGCTCGTTCAATGACTTTGATGACTCGATGTACTTGATCGATAGCTGAGTGTTTATTTCGGAATCCGAACTGGAAGTCCGGGATGTTTATTAAAGGCTTAAGCCGCTTTAAAAATAGTTTCTCGAATAGTTTTGAGATTGTTGGAAGAAGTGAAATTGGTCTATACGATCCAACTTCCTCGTCTGGCTTATCTGGCTTTTTTAACATGATTATCTGTGCCATCTTGAAGCACTCAGGAACGTATTCCAAGCGTAAGCAGGCATTGAAGAGATATGTAAGCATGATAATGGCCTTCCTTGGCAGTTCTTTGAACACCCCAGGTGATATTTCGTCGATCCCTGGTGCCTTTTTTGGATTGAGATTTTGATCTATTTCTTTTGCTATTTCTATTGGTGTGAACAATTTGAATGCTATTTCTGGTTGATAAGTTGGTATAGTTTGGATATCAGACTGTATTTCGTGTGGTTGGAATGTATTTGCTAGATGTTGCGCAAACAATTCAGCTTTTTCACCGTTTTTTCGTAGCCAGTTACCTTGAGTGTCTCTTATGGGAGGGACACCAGTAACGGGCCTTTTGTATCTTCTTGTCGCTTTCCACAATGAGTATTCCTTGTCCACTTCCGGTCCGAGATTATTTAAGTACTCGTCGAGGCAATTTTGTTTGTATGTATTAATCATTTCTCTGACTTGATTGCTTATTCTGTTGAATTCTGTTTTATCAGTAGGGTTTCGGGTAGTGTTCGATATCCTTCTGTCTCTCCTTCTTTCTTTAATTTGTTACCTAATACTAGCAGGATATTTTATTTCACATATGGGAGTTTCTTTTGCTTCAGGGGTAGCTTTTCTTGCTGCTGTTTTGATATTCTCAATAAAATTCCTAGATTGCCATTCTAGGTCCTTTTTAGATTTCAAGTTTACTTTTAAATTGATTATCTCTTCCAGTTTATCTCTGAAGATGTCCCAATCTGTATACTTATTTGTGAGATCAGTTTCTCTTTTCTTTTTGATAATATTTGCATTGAGGCATAGAAGGACTGGGGTATGATCTGATGTTAGATCATCACTGCCTTCTACTTCAATATAATTTGATTCAATTCCCTTTAATATAAAGAAGTCTAATAGATCAGGTGTCTTTCTCACATCTGTAGGCCAGTAGGTCGGGCTGCGTGAGGAATGATGATCACAATTTAGTTGGTTAATAGCACTTAATAATTCTCTACCTTTTCCAGGTGATATTAATCTTGATCCCCATGCTGTATGTTTGATATTGTAGTCGCCACCGATAATAAATCTCGGACCGAGAGAATTAAAGATGTAGATGAAGTCATTTCTTGCTGGGGTATGTCCAGGTGGAATGACAGAATAATATAACAATCGTTTTTGCTTAGCGGTATTTTTATCAGACGAAAAAACAAACCAAAGCAATGCGAGTGTACGTATACCAGTTCTGAATAAATACATTTGGAACCCGAATCTTCTTATATTTTAGCATTCTTCCTTATTGTGAACACTATTGTGATGATGTTTCCAGCCTTCTCCGGCTATTTGTAATTGATTGAAAAGTTTAAATCTCAAATGCTCCATATACCATCAGTTAAATCGCTTTTACGCAGTTGGAGCTCTTTCATAACCTATTCATCTTCGCAAGTTTTTAAGTAGGGTGCCAACCAGCTTTCTTTTTCTTTAGTGTTTGTTGACCAGTAGAACGCGATTGGAGATGATATAACAAAACATGTATTTGCTTAACAAAGCACTACCAAAGTTAACTGGTATATGGGAGTGGTAGTCTTCAAAGACATTTTGTATTTATATCAAAAAGTTACCATACTTTACCCGTATTCTTTCAAACTTCGTAGCTTTGTACAAGAATTTCCGACTAAAACATAAACAAATAATTTCACTTTCAGCTATGGATGTGATAACTAAAAGTTGGCACAAATCTAACTCCTTAATGACAAAATACGAAATTTATATCGGTATCATAATAAAACTAATTCATACTACATTTAAAGACCACAATCAGCCCCAAAGTCGCTTGCTTGTTTTAATTTTGTGCAATTAAATTGGTAAACGCTGATTTTAGCGTTTGGTACAGTTAGTTTAGTTCGCTTGATTCATTCATCCTCTAAATTTGCAGTCCAACTTCCTTCACAAGCTTTCTATTTTGAATAATCCCACAATCTCTCAATAGAGCGTAACTGGAACACATACATTTGTTTCGCGAAAACTGTAGGGAAAAGTCACCGTAGCGTAGTGTGAGCTCGCTATGTTTGGCCACAATG